>JADAQX010000001.1:0-251640 GCA_015476325.1 Cardiosporidium cionae
CCCTCCCCACACATTCTCTCCTCCCCCCTCCCCACACATTCTCTCCTCCTCCCTCCCCACACATTCTCTCCTCCTCCCTCCCCACACATTCTCTCCTCCTCCCTCCCCACACATTCTCTCCTCCTCCCTCCCCCCTTTCTACCGCTTTGATGACAGTTTCAAAAACATCTAATTGACAATTTTTTGTAAGTAATATCAAAGGAGCCAATTGACAATACGAAGGAACATGCGGTAGAGTTGTGGCTACTGTAGAAGGAAGGAGAGTTTTAACATCCGTAAATTTATCTCCTTTAAAAGAAGCATCCTTCTCTTCTGTCAATGTGAGGAGGGGAGGAGGCATCTTCTGCATTGGCCATTCTCTGAGAATTTTAAGGGAGGAGGAGGCTAACCGTGGAGAGTGAAAACGTCCACTCTTTTCTGGAGAGATTCCACCAATTTTGAGTGAGGCAGAGGGGGGAGAAAGAGGGAGGGTAGAAGATTGAGGACAAGGAGAATACTCACTCAAACTTCGATCATATGAAGAATAAGTTGTGGGAAAAGGAATCTCTAAAAGAGGGCCTTGAGAGGGAGGAGGATCCGGTATTAGTAAAGGTGAAGGGAAACGCTCAGAAGAGGGAGGAAATGGCATTGGAGAGAAACATCGATCTAAACAGAAATAAAAGATGTGGAGGGAGGAGGGGGGGGGGTAGAGAGGGGAGAATTGTGATGAATAGAGAGAGAGGGGAGAATTGTGATGAATAGAGAGAGGGGGGAGAATTGTGATGAATAGAGAGAGGGGGGAGAATTGTGATGAATAGAGAGAGGAAAGGAAATAAGAATACAAATTAGGAGATTATTGAGAATACATTAAAAGTGTGAGAGGGACAAAATGGAAAGTATGGAAGGCTATAAAAGAGAGGAAACAAAGTAAAAGCAGAAAGAAAATGTAGGCAGCTATAAAAGAAAGGAGAATCACAAAATAAAATAAATTAACTCGATGGAACATTCTAATACTAAAAGATAGCCTGAGAGAGATCTTAAAATTTCAACACACACCTTGATGAAATTGATGGAAGGTAGCTGCTGCTTGTTTCTTTAATAAATTTGGTTGTTTCATATATCCATCTTCAGCACCTTCCACAACAAAAAATAGATATTCATAGTTACAATGATATACTTTAAAAGGGTGTATTTACATCCTTTCCATTCCATCTCTCTTTTAATTTCAGAAAACTCTCTTTTATAGCATCTACACTATTGCTTTTATGTATTTCATTCTTTTAATTTTCTTCTTCTCTCTATTTCTTCTCTTCTTCTCTCTATTTCTTCTCTTCTTCTCTCCATTTCTTCTCTCTTTTACCTGAACAAAATTGCATTTCCAATCGATAACGTTTTGCAGAATCTTTATCCATTTTTTTATTCTCCCAAACACGCATAACAATATGTGAAAGATAATGTGGATCTTTCACCTTCTGTAATTCTTCCTGATAAAAAACAAACAACAAACATATACACTTTGATGGAGTTATTTCTCAATAAACATATTCTCTGTGAGAAGTTTACCAACAGCTTGAATTTCTATACTTTATAAAATTTATTAGTCTATACAGTATTGATCCTTCTCTCTTTTATTTCATCTCTTCTTCATCCCATCTCTTTTATTTCATCTCATCTCTTTTATTTCATCTCTTCTTCATCTCATCTCTTCTTCATCTCATCTCTTTTATTTTATTTCATCTCATCTCTCCTCCATCCCATCTCTCCTCCATCCCATCTCTCCTCCATCTCATCTCTTTTATTTCATCTCATCTCTTTTATTTCATCTCTTCTTCATCTCATCTCATCTCTTCTTCATCTCATCTCTTTTATTTCATCTCATCCCATCTCTTCTTCATCCCATCTCATCTCCTCATCTCATAAACTCTAAATTATTTTCTTATTAATAAAACATAAATAACTGACATGTGCATCTGCACCTAATAAAGGAGATTCTACAATGGGTGGATTCACTTCATGAGCAGAAGATAAAATATTCATCAAAGATTGAAGATGAGAAGCAGACGTTACATAATAACGAGAGCGTACAATTCTCCAAGGAGAACGAATTCCCAAAGCCCGTGCATTCTCCTCTTCTAAACGAATTGGATATTGTTCCTGATAATATATAAAAAATTAAAGAAAATATTATATATTTATAGAATATTTATAAAAGTTGAAGAAATAAACAATGAAATACATACAAAGATGTAAAAAAATAATACATAGAACGTTCATCCATGCATTTTTATTTCATTTTAGAGGGATTGGTAGAATTTCTTTAAAAAATATTCCATTTTTCTCTTTTTTTCCTATATTTCTTATTTTAATTTTTATTTTAATTTATTTTAATTTTTATTTTAATTTTTATTTTAATTTTTATTTTAATTCATTTTAATTTATTTTTATTTTAATTTATTTTAATTCATTTTAATTTTAATTTATTTTAATTCATTTTAATTTTAATTTATTTTAATTTATTTTAATTTTAATTTATTTTTATTTTAATTTATTTTAATTTATTTTAATTCATTTTAATTCATTTTAATTTTAATTTATTTTAATTTTTATTTTAATTTTTATTTTAATTCACTTCCATAACCCAATGCCTACATGCTTCTTCTTTCCTCCTAATAAATAACGTTTCTTTCCTCCTCCTCCTCCTCCTCTCTCCACGCAGCAAACAATAGACATACCTCTGCTTCATGCTCATGAAATTCTTCTTCTTCTTCACAATCTTTTTGTTCTATACACGAATTTTTATGACGAAAAGGAAGTTGGATGACATCGTCTTCACTTTTTGAATGATGTGACAAAACATCACTTTTGGTTTGTTTTTGATCTTCTTTTTCACGATTTTTCTCCTTTCGAAAATCCGTTTGATGTGCCCACAAAACAGACGTATTGATGACAGTACGTTCATTTTTATCTCTTTTTGGACGATTTCCAAACGTTGAAAAATTAGGAGAAGAAGTTGCTTTAAAAGCACTCAAAGGAATGATTTTTCCACTGGTAGCATCCGAACATGCTAAGAGAAGAGAAAGAAGGAAAAAATTTATAGGGGGGAATGAGAGGGGAGGGAATGAGAGGGGAGGGAATGAGAGGGGAGAGAGAGGAGATAATGAGAGAGAGAAAGAGGAGAGGAGATAATGAGAGAAAGAAAGAGGAGAGGAGATTATGAGAGAGAGAAAGAGGAGAAGAGATAATGAGAGAAAAGAAGATAGAGAGAAAAAGAGGAAAGAAAACTATATGGAGAGATAAAAATAATTTTATCAAAGACAAGGAAGTCATGCATGTAAAAGTATAAAATAGATAAAACAAAAATTAAAAAAGATAATAAAGAAAATAAAAGTTTCCAAGTACTAAAAAAGCCTTTAAAAACTAAAAAGCGTGTCTACACACATAAAATCTTCATTAAACAAGTGTATATACATCCATTTCATTACAAAAATAGTCTCTCTTTTTCTTCTTCTTCTTCTGAAATCTCTATACATACTATTTACATTATATATATTTCTAATTCTTCTCTTCTTCCTATGCATACTTGGAGATTCTCCACCTTGTGAAAGATTAAAATCATTCATTAAAATTTCAGTTTCTGTTGTATTTGTACGAGCGCTTACACCGGAAGGGCTACACGGACCAAATGAAATTTTTCCTCCTATAAAATTTTAAAAAAATTTTAAATTTTTTTAATAAAACTCTCTAAATGCTTTATATCTCCCTAGTGAAGAAACACACAAAGCATTATATTTTTTTCAAATAAAATAGAAATTTTAATGTTACCATAAGAAATAAAAACAGAATTTTTATATAGTTTGAATCAGAAAAAATAAAAATAAAATAAATTTTTATACTACTGGCCATGCCCCTTTCTTTATATCTTTATATATCTTTATATATTTTTATATATCTTTATATATTTTTATATATCTTTATATATCTTTATATATCTTTATATCTTTCATCTAATCCCTTTCATCTCTTTCCACCATTTATAAACATCTCTCTTTTTTGAATTTTTTCTTCTTCTTTTAAACACACCAGGAGGAATGACTGGATGAGGAGGTTCTGAGGTGGGAAGAGGTATAATTTTGGAAGTTAGAGGTAATTGTTTCACCTCTTCCACACCTTCTATACAAGTGGTGGCTATACCTATAGGAGGAGGAGAAACAGTGGAGACAGTAGAAGGGAGAGCCTCTGCTGTTGTGGAGGGATGAAAAAGAAAACTTTCTTCTGTTTTGTGAGTTGTTTCTCTTGATGAAAGTGTAGAACATTGGATTCTATTTATCTAAAATGAAGAAGAAGAAGAGGAGATGCGATGGGAGGATGAAAAGAAAAAGAGAGGAAAAACAGAAAAAATTTAGAAATGTGAAGAATTATAAAAAAAAAAAAATCAAAGCACAGGTATAAAGTAAAAATAAAGAGAAAAAGTTTTGAAGTAATTTTTATATTAAAAAAATATAATGATATTCAGAGAGATCGCACTCTTTATAATTATACTACCAGCAATCAAAAAATCCTTCCAACCCATTAAAGAAATATAAAAAATAGTTTCTTTTTTTTACTTTCGATTCCCTTTCAAAGGTTTTCACAAACTCAGAAGTTGTAGGAGAAGGAGAAGGTGTAGTAGAATTCTCTGTAATATGTGGAGATTTCAAAGGAAAATGTGGAAGAGGATGGGATCCATCAAAGAATTTACCTTCACAGCCTGCAGGAGATCTTTAGAAATGAAAAAAAAATAAAAAACTATAAACTTATTTAAACAAAGGATAAAAAGAATGATTTAAAAAGTATTAAAACCATAAAACTATGAGAAAATGAAAGAAACCTGTGATAAACACTCTAATATAAAGAATTTAAAAATAAAATACATTTAAAAATAAAATACATTTAAAAATAAAATAAATCCAAAATAAAATACATACAAAATAAAATACATTTAAAAATAAAATACATCCAAAATAAAATACATACAAAATAAAATACATACAAAATAAAATACATTTAAAAATAAAATAAATTTAAAAATAAAATAAATTTAAAAATAAAATAAATCCAAAATAAAATACATTTAAAAATAAAATAAATCCAAAATAAAATACATTTAAAAATAAAATACATCCAAAATAAAATAGAGTCTATACCTAAAAAACGTTATATCTCTAATAATTTTATTTAATAAACGATAGACAATACGTGTTCCAATCTTCAATTTCCCCTCTGGACTTAATCCATATTCTCCAGGAGCTACAAAATTTGTTAGAGGCCTGAAGTACATCAAAAAATATATATTTTATTTTAAAGAAATAGGGATATGTATTTTATTTTTTACAAAAAAATTTCTCTCTTTTGGATCAAATTTTTTCCTCCTTTCGTACACTATAATCTAATGATTTCATTTTCTCCTTTTAAATATCTCAAAGTGTATCTTATACTCTATTATTTTCTAAGAATAAATACATTTTCCCCTCCTCCTCTCCTTGCCCTACTCTACAAGTGTGGAAATATCCAAAGCCTTATCCAAAGCATTTCCTAATTGAATATGATGATGAATTAAATCATAACGAATATTATCAGAAACATCTGGAACTTGAGAAGTATCATAACGTTCTTTTGATCCACTTCGTCTGCACAAAATAAAATATATTTCATACTATTCACTCCTATTAAAAACATCCATAAGGCATCCTCCTATAAAAATAAAAAAGAGGGCATAAAGATTCTTTCACAGATAATTTTGTTTAGACTGTAGATACGATTAGAAAATTTTTTTTGGAAATACTATTTTTAATTGCACTTAACCTTTTGTAAATTTCCTATCTTACGTAAACTTTAGCATATATCTTTGCATATTTTTGTTTTTTTCCACACTCTTTCTTTCTCCTTCCTCACACTCTCTTCCTCCTTCCTCACTCTCTGCCTCCTTCCATACACTCTCTTCCTCCTTCCATACACTCTCTTCCTCATCAATTTTCCTCAAAGCAAAACTGCAGCCAAAACATACTTCCAGCCAGTGAGAAAATTTTTCCATCGATAAATAGCCACCTTTAGATAAGAAATTGTATTCTCTACAAACTGAGAATTCTCATCCAAAGATTCCCATTGAATCAGATCGGATGTAATGGCTTCCACAAACTCTTCAATAGCTTTATTAATCTACAAAGAAATTACAGAGAAACTACTCTGTGTTCTAAAAAATGTATGAATTCAGACGATGAAACGAATTTCCACTATTAGAATAAGAAGAGAAATCCATCATTATGAAAGAAATATTGAAATTCCAAACAAAAAGATTTACAAAAAATGACGCATACGGCGTTTTTAGTAGTATATCAAAGATTCTATTTACTTCCTCTTCATTGCAAAAAATTGCTCAAAGAAAAGTTTCTTTTTCTTCAAACTCTTCTTGCCTTCCTCCTTTTTCACACTTTTCTTTAAATTTCTCTATAATTTTTATTTAATTTTAATTTTCTCTTTCACTAAATAAATATACGTTTTTCCTCCAACTCTTACTTTTTGTAAACGTTTGAAAGGATTTCCAATTTTAGAGATAACTTCCAAAAATGCTTTTGAATGAATCACCGTTTGCAAATGCGGAAATTCAACAGCATTTTTGCAAATTTCTACAAGATCTGCATCTTGATTTAATAAATTTTCTATAATTACTTTACATTTCTGTAAATTTAAAAATATATAAATATTTTTATATATATTTTTTTAGGAGAAAATTTAATCACAATTTTGTAGGAGATTCGAAGGAAAAACTATGAGAGAGATCAAAAAAAAAAAAAAAGAGAAAATAAAAAAGAAAAAAAAACAAAAAAGGAAACAAAGAAAAAAAAAAAATGAAAAAAAAAAAAAAAAAAAAAAAAAAAAAAAAAAAAAAACAAAAAAGGAAACAAAGAAAAAAAAAAAAAAAAAAAAAAAAAAAAAATCCATCAAAACAAGAAAAATAGTAAGAAAAGAATTCATACGTTGTCAATATCTAAAAAAAATGCTTCTTTTTCATTTTCATTCGATTATGTGTACATGAAGAGAAAAAAGTAATAAAAAAAAATAAATTTCTTTTAAATTAAAACTATTTTCTGACTTGTCGTTCATCAACGATGGTAGAATCATCCAATAGACTGTGAGCTTTCTCATTACGAATAACCAACGAAACAAGAATGGGTGTGAGTTCACCTTCAAGATCCAAAAATCCTTTAGTAAATGCCGCAGATGTTATTTGACATCTACACACAAAAAAAAATAAATAAATAAATAAAAAATTTTTTAAAAATAAAATAAAAATAAAAAAAAAATAAAATAAAAATTTTAAATAAAATAAATTAAAATAAAATAAAAATTAAAAAAAAAATTTAAAAAAATAAAATAAAAAAAAGCCCCATTAAATCATTTTTCTAAAAAAAAAATAAATAGTGCACACGCTTTTTTCTAAAAAAAATATTTATAAAAAAATAAAACATCCCTTTTCACCTGCCTTCATCAGAACTATAAATTTTAAAATCATGTCTAAATGTAGAATGGAGACGAAGTAATCCAGTAGAATCTCCAGGATAAAGAGAAGCTCTGCAATGTTTTCCCAAATCTTCTGCCTGTAATTCTCCAATATATGTAATTTGGCCCGCCCATTTCGCCACCACCATACAGCGGCTCACAGAATATAGCAATCGTCCATCCTCATCCACCTTTGTTAATATACAATGAAAAAAAAGATAAAAGGAGAGAGAGGTGAAAAGAGGGATGTATGTATAGGAAGATGTATTTGTTAAGAGAAAATGAGAGGAAAGGGAAGTGAAATTTTTTGTTTTAATTTGAGTGAAGATATCCTATTCAAAAGGGAATATCACGAAGGATAAGAATTTTTTATTACAAAAATAAATAGTAATGTTACACAGTATATGTTTAGGAAGAGAAAGAGGATGGGTAAGGTCTATACGAGTTTCATTCTTTGTATTTATTAATTTATTTTTGCATTGTATGTAGAATACAAAAATAAAATCTATAGAAAGTTGTAAAATCGATCCTACCCTTTACTCTATGTTTATCTAGATTTTAATAAAAATTCTATTCTTAACCTCTTTCTCTCTTTCAACACATTCCTATAGCCTCACACTTTGTCCATTTCTCTACAAGAAGGAATTCTTTTACTAAAATATAAACCGACATAGTGTTTATCCATCCAGTTTATTTATCTTTCTTTCTCTCCATATAGATATAGATATAGATATATAGATATAGATATAGATATATAGAAATCTTTCCAAAAATACCTCCTATCAGTGAATTTTTTCTAGTATAAAACAGGATGTTATTCTTTCTCTATACCCTCCTCCTTCTTCCACCTCACCCTCTCTATCTTTCTGGAACGTACCCCTTTTTCTTCCCAAGAAATGGGTTTCAATTGAATTTTTCTATTAATTCCCATAAATCCATCCCCTTGTAGAAGAACATGCTGTAGCCATTGATGATTCTCAATGGGTGATAAATCCAGAATTCGATCACTTTTCGTCAATTCATCCACATAATGGCAAGAAGAGAAAGCCGATGTCTACAGTATATAAAATTAAAATAAAATTGTTTCTTCTTCCGTTTTATATTATAAATATAAATTATTTACCAAAAGAAGAAAAAAATGATCTATTTTTCTTTTATATAGAACCTCTCTTTGTTTAGATGCATTGAAATCCAAACATTTTGGACTTATATATACATCTTTTGTATATATTTTTTTATATATTTATTTTCCACACATTCCCATATCTCTCTCTGCTTCTTAGTCCTCATACCGATGCTGTCGCTCTTTCTGCTTCCAATTTAATGAGAATTTGAGAATTTCTCTCCAATAAATCTTGTAATTCTTCAGGAGATTTCAATTTCACTTCCTTTTGTGGATTTCTTCCTTCAAAAAAATGACTAATAAGAGGATCCGATGTTATAAATTTCAATTTTTGCTTTGGTTTTCGATCACCATGACGCATAACCACCACAACAGTACATAATTCCTACATTGCCATGTAAAATTTGATTTATATTGTTTTAAATTATCAAATTATGAAAAAAAAGAGGGAAGGGGAAAGAGAGAGGGAGAGAGAGAGAAAGAAAACTATGCGATGAAATAAATAAAAAAAACCCTCGCAACATAAAATGAGAAACCTATAAAAGTAGCACAGAAAAATAAAATTTTCAAATTAAAAAAGAATAAAAAACACCAACAAACCTCATCTTCATGGTCTGTCAAAGCAACATCTTCTTTGAAGTCAGCAAATGTACGATGCATTAATTCATCATCTGTCATCGCAATGGGGCGTAGCGTCTCATGAGGGAGAAATTCATAGCGTTCTCTTAATTTCTCCCAAAACAGCTATAAAAAATAACAACAAAAATATATTTTAAAAAAATACAAAAAATATATAAAAAAATAACAACAAAAATATATAAAAAAAAATACAAAAAATATATAAAAAAATAACAAAAAAAAATAACAAAAAAAAAATATATATAAAAATAACAACAAAAATATATATAAAAAAATACAAAAAATATATAAAAAAATAACAACAAAAATATATTTAAAAAAAATACAAAAAATAACAAAAAAAATATATATAAAAATAACAAAAAAAATATAAAGAAAAACGTAGAGAAATATGTACTATTGAAAAATCTATATATACATTTTTGAAAGAATGTACATCTTCTTAAACCAATAAAAAACTAAAAACAGTATATTTTAAACTACAAGAGAGTTCATCATTCCATCATATACACTCCAAGCGATTTCATTCATAGCCATCTCAAAGAAATGAAAATTTTTTACCGCTCGTATAACATTGGCTGCATCATTACAATATTTTGGATTGCCTTTCACGAAGGACCATCCATTAACATCACACACAAAGGCACCGTTGGAATGTCGTAATATATCAAATCTATAAAAAATAATAAAGAGAGTTTGTTAAGATGTTTGAAAAAAAAAGAGAGAGAGGCATCCTTTTAAACATTGCATTGGATAAAAAATTCTCTCCATTTGTGGATTCCTCCAGAGAGATTTGCATATATTTTCTTTTTTTATAGTAAATGCTCATGTTACTTACTGTGAAGATTCTTTTATTGATACTCTCATTTTAAGAGGATTCTTGCATTCTATGCCATTTGATATACAGTTTTCTCTTTTTCTACTTTACTATTCCTTTTTGTGGTTTTTTTATATATTTTTATCGGTTTTTCATTGTTTTTTTATCTCCTTTTCATCACCTCTTCATTTTCATCTCCTTTTCATTTTCATCTCATTTTTATCGCCTCTTCATCTCATTTTCATCTCATTTTCATCTCCTCTTCATCTCATTTTCATCTCCTCTTCATCTCATTTTCATCTCCTCTTCATCTCATTTTCATCGCCTCTTCATCTTCATCTCCTTTTCATTTTCATCTCATTTTCATCTCCTCTTCATCGCCTCTTCATTTTCATCTCATTTTCATCACCTCTTCATCTCATTTTCATCTCCTTTTCATCTCATTTTCATCTCATTTTCATCACCACTTCATCTCATTTTCATCTCCTCTTCATCACTTTTTCATCTCCTCTTCATCACCTCTTCATCACCTCTTCATCACCTCTTCATCACCATTTCATCACCTTTTCATCTCCTCTTCATCTCATTTTCATCACCACTTCATCGCCTTCCCATTTTCATTTCAGAAGGCTCTTCTTTTTATCCTATGACTGCATTTCTTAATCTCTCTTTGTTGATTTCATAAAGAATTTCATATAATGGCTTACCCACACACATTTTGATCAAAGGCATCAATAAGATTACCCACAATAAGTTTTTCTTCTTCTGAGAGCATCACTGGCATGCGTTTTTCCTTTGAAAAATATATCAAAAAGAGAAAATTTTACATCCTATAGAAGAAGTGAAGGCTAAGCAAGAGAAAGCAAAGCAGAAAGTCTATGAGGAGGGAAATCTAAGAACTGAAAGAGAAAAATCTAATCAAAAGAAGAGAAAAATGGAGAAAATCCTCAAAAGGATGGAAATACTCATCAAAAAAAGAGAAAAATAGAGAAAATATAAACTAAAAAAGAAGATATCCTTCAAATATAATTTTTTAAATACAGAAAACTACTCGTATATCCTCTACAAAACTCTTTTTCATTCATTTGTGAGAGTAATAACAACACTATCAGAACGAATGAATGTATTCCAAAGATTTTTTTCCTATTTTTTTGTATATCTTACACTCTTTATACAAAAAATAAAATTCCATCCATTCAAAGAAACTTCTTTTGGGGGCTATCGTTCGCTTTTTTATCACATTTATTAACAAAATTATCTTTCCATCCTTCCTGCTACAAACTGAGGGATTTACACATGTATTCTCTTTTTCAGTTTTGATAAACTCTTTCCATTGAAAAAAGTATTAACTATTTGGTTTTTTCTTCAACAAAACACTGACACATTCTGTTTCTTTCTCTATATTTTCTTCATCTCTCTATACTTCTGTTATCTCTCCATTCACATGTCTCTCTACTTTCTCTACTTTCTCTATCTCTACTTTCTCTCTCTCTACTTTCTCTCTCTCTACTTTCTCTATCTCTACTTTCTCTATCTCTACTTTCTCTCTCTCTACTTTCTCTATCTCTACTTTCTCTATCTCTACTTTCTCTATCTCTACTTTCTCTCAACTCTCTCTACTTTCTCCCTCTACACCCTCCCTCTACACCCTCCCTCTACTCCTCTCTCTCTCTCTTTCTCTCTCTCTTTCTCTCAGTTCTCCTTCTCATCTCAACCTTTCCTTCTATCATCTTTTCTCTCTGTATTCCTCTCTTTCAGCAGATCTTGTGACTTTTCCTGTGGTAGAATGCATGAATAAAAGCAAAATCTTTCATTCTACAAACATCAAAATTTATTGTATTTCTTCTTCTTTCAACATCCAAAGAACACTTTTTAATGCATTTCAAAGAGCAAACCTTCCCATCTTTGGTGCGTTCGACTTTTCCATCCAACGAAGGCGCTTTTCTGGCCTCAGCGTGAGCAAACATTCTTCCAACAGTATATACTTTCACATCCGTTCCAAATGTAGAAAGAAATTCTTCATACACATACACACCATTTCGTCTCACAGTGTGGCTATTTGGAAAATGTTCACTGCTACGATCATTCATCTTTCGAAAGAGACGTTTGCAACCACCGCCTGTATTTCTATCCCACAAAATAAAATTTTAGAAAGGTGAAGAGAAATTTTGGAGGATATAAACTATAATTTGTAGCCAGTTTTAAAAAATAGCCACCTTAAAGATACAGAGAAACACTCTGCATTCTCCAACTCTCTATTCTCAACATATCTTCTCCCACTCTCTCTCTCTTCTTCTCCTACGCTGTCTCCGCCCATATTTCTTCTCCTACTCTCTCATTCTCTCATCTTCTCCTACTCTCTCTCTCTTATCTTCTCCCATATACAAAAAAGAGAATTTACTTGGCATAATAAATCCAATTGTTGTGATCATCTGCATCAATCGGTTTCTCAACAAAAGGTTTATTTAGCCGTTTATTTCCACACACAATATAATCATAATGCTCCTCAAAATGTCCAAAACCTGCATTAATGGCATCATGATCCACCACTATGTAATTGGGATGTGGAATGGAAAAGGCCTGCATAGATAAATAGAAAAAAAGTAAACACTTTGAACACGTAGTTTTATACTACAAAAAATGTTTAAAAATACACCCAAAAAAATCCCTTGGGAGAGAGAAGAGAGTGTGAATAGAGAAGAGAAGAGAGTGTGAATAGAGAAGAGAAGAGAGTGTGGATAGAGAAGAGAAGAGAGTGTGAATAGAGAAGAGAAGAGAGTGTGGATAGAGAAGAGAAGAGAGTGTGAATAGAGAAGAGAAGAGAGTGTGGATAGAGAAGAGAAGAGAGTGTGAATAAAGAAGAGAAGAGAGTGTAGATAGAGAAGAGAAAAGAGTGTGAATAAAGAAGAGAAGAGAGTGTGAATAGAGAAAGAGACTACCAAACATTTTAAAAGTTTATGAAGGATAGAGTAGGATCCCTTCACGCTTAGTAAGAAAGATAGAAAGAAGTAAAGTTCAAGATAAAACAGAATAAAGGGAAAATCCCATAGAATCCTTGGGAAAAGCAAAAATTCTCTCTTCTTTCAAACACAACCCTTCCATTCATGTTTTCAATGTATAAATGCAGATGTGAAGACTCAGCGATGAGTAAAAAAATATTTCTCTTCTACAGTCGTGTAGAAAGTTGAGGAATATAACTTACATCCAAAACCGTATAAATAT
Organism: Cardiosporidium cionae; assembly: GCA_015476325.1. Taxonomy (NCBI): domain Eukaryota; phylum Apicomplexa; class Aconoidasida; order Nephromycida; genus Cardiosporidium; species Cardiosporidium cionae. Next base: position 13,317 of record JADAQX010000001.1, read on the forward strand.
TGGCACGATTACGAAGAATCCGTTGGTGAACCACACTATTCAAAACAATGGGTTGGAAAAGTTCCACATAGGCAATGGCCTAAGAGAAATCATCAAAAAATAATGTATAAAGAAAATATACTTTAAACAATATAATTCTGTGTGTTTTTATCTTCAAATATATCCAATTTTCGAATGCATTTTTTATAATTTTCTCCCTTTTCATAGCACAATGTTTCTTTTTGCAATATTTCTCTACGACTAGATGAGTGTACTCTCTTTTCCTCCCGTTTTTGGGGCATACCTGACGCGTTTGCATGCACAGAAAAAAGAAAAAATATACGAGAAAATGATGGAAACATCATAAAGTTTCAAAAGAGTGCATTGGAAGACCTTTGTGAAGAAAAAAATAGTAAATACAGAGAGCGATCCTCTAAACAAGTAGATAAGCAATGAAAACCATAAGAAAAGGATATACACCCTCAAAAGAGAGATAATTTTTTTGTTTTCAGAATCCAGCACAGTTCAGAGTAACCAGAAGTGAAGGGCTTTAAATATATTTCAAGAAAAACAGCCACTCTCGACGGATATATCCAAAATAAAGAGCAAGAATCTCCTTTGTAGGAAGATATGCTAGGCTACGTCGTAAGAGTGATCCACACCCTGAAAAATCCTCTCATACGTATCCAGCCATCGTATTTCTAATTTTTCTACTGGGAGATATCGACGGTTTGAATAGTTCTCTCCAATGCTATTTTGTATACCTTTTCAAGAGGAAATCCAGGAGAATAAAAGCAAATTAAACAATCCACTCTGGGCCATTGCTCGGGTGGTAATTCCAATATCATCTGATATCATAAAAATACAAAGGTTGTAGAGCTTTCATTTTTAATAAACACTTTGATTCATGCCAAAATGAATGCACATGGTCCTGCAGCATCAAAAATAAATTCAAATAAAACATAAAAGTCTGGCCGAGATCCGAAATCTCTTAAAAAATTCAACGGGAAAACATTTGGTTGAGAATACGTATCCCATTTTTATATTCCCTATATACTACCCCGTCATGAGACGTATATATAGAGTTTGAATACTAAAAATAGAAAAAATGAGGTAACAGATCTGCCGCCAATTTATGTATCCATTTCTCTATAAAGAGGAAGAAGTGCTGTCTTCCCTGCAATGCTCTCTAGAGCGTCAATGCAATTTTTTCAATTGGTAAGCAAAGGTTCCATCGCAAGAATATTTTTTTTAGTTGTAATGCATTAACAAAACAACGTTCGTTACGTTGGAAGCATTGCAATTTATTAAGAAGATTATACTTTTGGATAATTTACGGACAATGCACTACTTCATTAGCCCAGAAAAAAATCTGGGATTATAAGAGGAACTATGGACGTTTCTTAAGCTTGGAATTATTCAGAGTGAATGAAATTGAGAGCTGCACCTCGAAGGATATTTAGGAAGGGTACATACAGTAAACTCGTGAGAAGGGAGAAATAAGCAGACTCAAAAGAAACAGGGAGTACAAGCTCTAAATTACGCAGCAACCGCCGCAATTGCTAAAAGGAAGCAATGTTTGCTCACATCTTCTTTAAATTCGGAAATTCCGAACATTCCGCTTTTGGTTAGCCAATTTAAGATAGTCTTCATTGGATAGCTCCGCATTTTGATAGCCATGACTGCTATACCGAGAGAAAAGCGGTATTTACTAGCAACTATGCCAACAGAAGCCATTGTTGCTAAACTATGGCTGAGAAATACAAATATGGTGGGAAATATAAATCAACAATTCTTCGCACTGAGCGTGATTCTAAGCTATAGAAGAGCAAGCAAAGATACGCAGCTCCTCGCTTTGCGTTGCCTATGGACCCTGCACAGCGGCTAGATGCGAAATAAAAAAAGAAAGATGCTCATTATTACTACTAACTACAACGTGCAGTAACGGTAAAAAACTTAACACAAAGAAAAGTGAATGCTACTCAGACAGCTTCTTGATGCACAAAGGAAATTAGTTGCTTCTTGCAAAGTAAGATTCTTTTGAAAAGGGACACTGCAAGGACAACAGTAGTGCGAAAAAGCATTCCTCTCCCATAGATAATTTGTTTATTAGTTTAGCACTTCATGAAGTGTCGTTTTTTCTTTTGAGCACCTATCGAACTCTTGCGCTCAGATAAATATCCGTTGGGTCATTCGTATTATTATTCTTAAGAAAATAATCCAATATAGGACTTTCCAAAGCGACAATGAAATGGCTGCGACACTCCTTGGAGACATACGCTTCAAAAAAGAAAATTGCTTTCTGCCACAAGTGACATTGCTTTGTTACGGATGGTATGCAATTCATTTTTTTACTAGAGTAGCTATACAGTTGAAGTATAGCTTTCAACATGCGAGATAGCCCTTGAACTACAAGAGAAAACAATGTCACGCGGAGATATGCTTTCACTAGGCGTTACGATGCTTCGAATTGGGTGCTAGCAGTTGCGTAATGGTTTCCGAGTACTTTGTGGACATCACACCTATAGCCAGGGCTAATTAAAGTGTTTTCTTGAAGAGCAATCATATGAATATTCTGATGGGTCATCAATTCAAAGACCACAGAGGTTTTCTAAAAGTTTTTCTGCTACTCGAACTATTTTTCCGGAATTTAGCTAAAATTCAAAGTGGGAGAGAAATTTGTTTGTTGAGCAGTAAACTTTCTGCAACTAGTATTTTATTAAAACATCATTGAATCAGAAATAGGAAAAAATGGCTGGTTTGAAAATTCACACTACCTGGTTATTTGGTTGTAGAATTAGGTGCATGGTAGCAATCTGTTCGAAATTATCCAAGGAAACGTTATGTTTACAGAGGAAAGCAGGAAAGCACTCGCATAACTAAAAATTCTTCTAGTTTTATCTTACCAAATTTTTGAGGTAGGAGCATCTTATCTACTGCGAACATCTACACAGAAGAAAGTAAAAAGAGTATCCAAAGAAAAATTGCTGCATAACTGTAACGTTACCGGCAGTTTGTATCGGTAGTGTAATAAAACTATTAGTGACTTTTCAATCAACTAAAAACTAAGTCTTGATGATGTTTGTCAACAAGGCTTGAAACAGAACGTCCCTTAAACACAGTAATGCCGATCCGCTACATATACTGTATGAAAAGTATGAATGTTTTGATAAGCCAAGTACAATTCACTGAGCAAAAGTCATAGAGCAAATTTACTTTTGAATAGGAAATAAAGTTGGTAGTGTGCCACTGTCGCATGCTAAGAGCAAAGATGTAACCTCCGAAAAATTATACCCCTGTATTTTTGAAAAATTTTTAAAGCAAAAGATAGACTAGTTCTTCAACTTTGTTGAGTACATATTTTATGCACCGCCTACTATTATCATCCGAGAAATTATGGGTGGAAGCAGTTTGAATTTTTCCTATATTCTATTTTTGTTTAAAATCACTTGTACATCTAGCCGATAACACAAAGATAAAAAATAGTGAGTTTGCAACCGAATCAGATTTCAACGTTTTTGATCTTATAAAATTTTAGCCCAAAATAACAATTCTTAACAGACATGCATTTGATTATGCACACAAAAACTCATATAATGAGGAATTAGAATAATTAATGAAAAAACTACGGATTACAGCATCAGGGATGCTTAGTTGTAATGTATTGCTGAATGATACAGAAGTGATAACCTCATTCAAAATAAAGATATAAAATTACTTCATTAAATTGCGAGTGGCTTTGCAACGAATGACTTGAGCAATGGAAGCAATTGGCAATTATAAGCAGGCTTCCAGAAAGTTTGAACATTTTCTTTGATCCCCTGTTCTTACAAAAACGAAATGATAGCACGCAGGTATTAGAAAATTTTTGTTGCAAACTAATGTAAAACCAAAAGAAGGAAATGAAATATGGCCGGAGGCCCTTGCTGACAAGTTTTTGCTGCTGTCCTTTATAAAATAATTCAACGGACTGCCACTTGGAATAAGTTCTTACTTTTTCATCCAGTGCTAAATTAAGCGCACACTTTTGCTCATTATCACTTTTGATAAGCTGCTAATCAGACAGATTGCCTTTATTCTACAGGTAATTTTTCCTTTTCCACTGTAAGTTATTTGAAAGCCAATTTTACTTTGCTGACAATTCCTTAGTGCATCTCAATAAAAAATGGCACTTAAAGAGAGATCATAGAAAACAAAGCTGAATCAATTCCCCAACATGCAAAATACTCTTGTCAGAAATGTTGTTACTAGTGATTACTCCCAAAGAAATTCAGGCAGAGATCAATGGTTTATAGTTTCTTGCAATGCCTTTGCTCTTATTCATCACCGCACATTCGGTTACTGTAGCAGCAACTACATATCGCTTCTCAGTTTTATTTAGGAATAGTAGAAGCAAGTTTGTGTAAGGAAAATTCGTCGTTGCATTGACTATAGTAACACATCAATACCGCGGATAATTTTTTTCAAAGTGATAAAAAATGCAAGTTTGCAATCTTAACTTACGCAACAGACATCGCATATCAATATAAACGCATATTAAGCACCTCATAAATAGCTTATAATCTCGAAAAACAAATTCGACTTGTTGCAATTTCCCCCATCAACAAAATATGAACTGTTATTTGCATTTATGTGGCAAAGGTTTTGATCCTACAGCAAAAATAATAGCTATAAGGCAAGGCTGAAGATCCATAAAAATGTAAAATGTCTGTCAACATGCGTAAATTGCCTTAAAAAAATCATTGCTAATAATATGAGACTGAAAAGCTTCATGTCAAAACTCTACAAAATTTGACTGAAAGCTTGAATTATTACAGCATTTTTTCAACAAGCTAATATGGGTGCGCATGGACAGGCAGAAAGCATAGAATGATAGGAACCTAATAACAGCATTTCCTGTCTATTTCTCGGAGAAAGTAACAAAATAAAGAATTCAACTCTAATATTCTGCAGTGAAAAAAAAATCCAAGACAAGCTGATTAGTGGCTTCCTGCATAGGCTGGTGAAGAATCATAGCGTTCTCCAACGTGAAATATGATTTTCAGATAAAACTATTTACATTGTAGCCTTTTATTTTAAACAGCATCCAAAAAATAAACGGAATCGGAATTTTCTTTTCTATATCATTTTTTCGAAAGCAAATGAAGCATTCGTTTTACACAATCGATAAGAAATGAATCGACAAATACTCTAAAATAAAAGAGAAATTTACTTATACGTGAGAATTGATACAAGAAAATAAAATGGGCTTAAATTTCAAATTATCAACCATATATCCCAAACGCCTTATCTGCAAAAAAAAAAAAAAATAGAAAGGCAAAAATAGATAAACGCAGTTACATTAACAAATTGAAAAAAGTAAAGACTCTTCAAACACTGAATACAATAAATTTTAGCTATCTGATGCGCAATAAAATGACGAGTTTCACACTATACGATTGCGTACATGCAACCCGATTTCGAGCCACTGCAACATTTCAGAGCGCAGTCAAAATTGAAGGGGGATATACGTAATGTAAAATAAATAGAATATCGAAGCTAGCCTCCCTGAATGCTTGAGTAATAGTAGTGCAAGAATTGCTATAAAATAAAAAACTATGTTGTATAAAAAAATGCTCTTTCAGTTTTTGTATCACCAAAACGGCAAACAAAATATATCTCTTTAATACATTATAGAGGAACCAGTATTCCTAGCTATATGAATTACTTTCCATGTCCCACAGCATTGTGGCAGAAGAGGCACGACCAACAAAAAGTACCCCCTTTACCACGTCGTGACCATCAAACAATCTATTGGATGGCTTAGAGGAATCTAGAAGAGTGGTTTGAAATTCGATGTTTTCTCTTTTTCTAAAATGCTTTGAATCCCTCCGTTAGAGAAGTAGATTTTTAACTAGAAAAATGTTGGAATCCATGCAAGACATAAATAAACGCTGCCAAACCTCGCATTTTCTAGCTTCATTGGAGAATCAGAGAGAAAAACAGTGACTGAACTCGAACTTCGTGAAGACCGTCGTTTCTTCTTTGAATCAGTACGACTGAAGATGTCTGCAAAAATGCAAAATATAGAAAAGAATCCTATGCAGGTTGCAGCAGGAAGCAGTGTAATTCTCAAACTGCAAAACAAATGCAAGAGTAGGAACAAGCCAACGGAATGCTTACATCTATTCGTTAAAATGAATCCTTTTCAAGATAAAAAAATGGCAGACAGAAGTGTACATTCAAATACATGCAAACGTTACGCTTCCAATATAACTTTTCAAGAAAATTTCGTACCTTCGACAGCCCTGACAAAGGCTTCTGGAGTAGTAAATTCAATCATCTTTAATGGACATTCAACATACTTTGATTTTTCCTTTGAACGATTTTCTATAAATAGATAACATAAAAAAAGCAATGTAAGCGTCTAGTACTTAAAATGGCAAACAGATGCCTGCATACAAGCCAAAAAACACGATCTTATGCTTATGAAACACTCTACAAAAACACATATACATGACAAAAAACAAAAAGCATAGGCCATGTTGACACTAGCTATCAACGGTAGATGAATACAGTGACATTAAAGCAGCACATACTTTTTTTCTTTAATTCAAACGTACTTTCAAGAATCAGTTCGACAGCTTCAGCTTTCGCAGTCCAAAAGCCAAGTGAGACAACAGGAAAGCTACGAGATTTTCGTTTTCCTGAAGCACCTGGTTCTCTCCATTGGGCACGCCAGAGTCTCTTCTGGCTGTCTAAGTAAACCCCCGGTACGGAGCACTTGGAATCTGGAGTAGATTCCTCAGGTGTGACTTGATTATCTTGAGGATGCAAGCGGGAACCTAAGAAAGATTCATGCGAAATCTCATTAGAAAGCGTGTTAGTTCTTTGATTATCTCGAGAAAGGCATAGTCCATTGGAGTACATGGAAAGAGTGGGAGAACAATAGTTTCCATTTGTGGCAAATGAACAATTATCATCTGGCGAGGATTCTGCCAGCCTGCTGTCGTAGGAACTTCGTGGAGTCGCATTCTTGTCGGAAGTATTGATACGATGTAGTCTGTGCTCCCTATTATCAAAAGGTTTCAATGCCAGCATCTCATTTCTGCATGGACTCTCTTTCCTCTGTTTAAAATACCTTCGCGTTTTCTTATGGGAAAAATCCTCACCTAAACGTTTTATAAAAGAGAGATGGGACGTTAAAAGTGCATTGCATTTCGAAAAAATAGTGCGAAATGGACATCGCCTTCTATTTTTCTTCTGCCATACACTCAGAGATGAAGGACAAAAGGCAGAAGAGAAAACGTTCTGCTATAGCTCGACGGCTAGCGGGTTCCACCACAAAAGCCAGCCAAATCCGTTCATTTTTCTATGTAAACACAGTTTTAAGAAATATCTGGAACCCATACATTTACTCAGAGGAAAGAAACAAAAACTCTTGTGTGGTCCTCAATTTGAAAAGAAAAAGAATGCAGAGGTGCTATAACGCATGGGTGGATGGAAACAATCGCATTTAATGCTAGTGAATCATCCCCACAAAATTTAATGAGCGTAAGAAAGAATCAAAGACTATTTTCCCAAGGGAAAAAAAGAAAAAGAAAAAAAGACCATTCACAGCCAAATTTTTATACAAAAGGAAACGAATAAGCATGAAGCACACCAAGCCGTTACGTAGATAACATTTAATTTTTTGAAAATGACATTATAGACAGTGCTCATACCGTTACTTTCAGTAGAGTACTCTCGCAGCATCACGTCTTCTGGCCACTGCATTCCACAAGAATTACCTTCCATCATGTTTAAGGTAGTGTTTTCTCTATTAGAGAGTCTCCTAGTCTTCTGCTTCTGTGATGGTACAGAAAAAGTATTTCCTGAACAAGGAGATTGCTCTCTTTGAGCCCTGCTATTGTACAACATACACGATGGCTGAGCAGGAAGGGATTCCACAGAAAGACCAGGAGAAGTTTCCAAAACGGATTCACATGTACGCTCAGAGACTCGCCGCTTTCGAGGAGATGGAGAAGTTCCCCCTAATAAATACGGGGAAAGAGTAGAATGCCTATTTGCTGACTCGGGTGTTAGTTGAAAATATCCTACGGATTCCCCCTCAACAGGGCCATTGCACAAAAAAGGATAAGAATCCCTGTTTCCAGACGTTGAGTCTGTTCGTGACTGCATAAAGGGGTGGTGAGGGTGAACATCCCACCCAAAACAATTGTTTTTGAATATTTTCTCAGTATCTGGGTAATTATTTTGTATTTCCAACCTTTTTGCTTGATTCAGAGAGAGGAAGGAAGCATCAGAATATCGCATTGTCTCAGTCGGCCCGCTAGAAGTTATGCTGCTTCCGAGGGTTATATCCCGCGCATTTCCATGCTGGTAATGAGGATAGCCCATAGATTCATAGGCAGAAATACTATTACCACGGTGTATTTGCTGATGCTCAGGAGTTTTTGTGGGTAGATCTCGGGAAAAGCAATTCCTTCTATTCTCTAAAAGCATCGGAGAGCTTGGAACAGCATGGAAATAACCAAAATTAGACATCGATGGCGTATTCTGAGAGATGGTTGACACATTATTATCAGAGAAGTCCTCAATTGAACGGCCTCTGTAATTGTTACCTATTTGATTACTTTGAGGAGTAAAACTGCTCAAAAAAGGCCTATTCGTAATATAATGACAAGAACCCTCCATTGATGAAGATACCTGATCCACAGAGCAGACAACACGTGCTCCCCAGTGAACTAATTCTCACGCGTCAAAAACTTTTTAATACCACGTCTGTTACTTGAAGACGGAGATACCTCCAGAAGATCATTTCCTTCCAAAGAAATCGATCCATTTACCTGAGTTTGCTTCCAGTTAGCAATTCTAACAGTACTCTCATAGGAATAAAAGAAAATCGAGATAATACAAATGAAGAGCACCAACGTGTTTCCTCTGTAACAATGATTCCTACAATCGCATGTCCTAGTTTCATTCACGAATATACCAAAGGGGTATCATCGAAGACAATTAATTGCTGCTGGTGTAGAGATCACGTATGCTTCGCATGGATACGTAAACTGTGATGATTACTGGGCGACTAGTTCCACAAAAGCTTTACAGAATTGGATAAAACACTGATATTATCGTGATTCTGAGGTAGCTTTGGGAGCATAACACCCACAATGCGACATTCCAGGAGTTAAATGCAGCGCTATTCTTTACATTCACAATTCGCCACGTATTGCACGATAAAATCCACTCATATATACCCCTTTATTAGCACTTATCAATACAATTCAGGCAGTATCTTTCTCAAAAAATACAAGTACTAAATTTTTTATAGTCATGCACTGGTAGCGTCCTTATCCATATTGAGACTTTGCAATAAACGAAAATAGTTACATCAGATTGCTTGCATCTTGATATATAGTCTGAACATGAATGCCATTCATTAAAGTTAGACAGCCACAAGAACTAAACCGCTCATTATTCTATTCCGGGTAGAACTTAGCAGTTGTATAGTTATCATCTTTACCCTATCTTACAACCAAGGACAGAGGGCGGTAGGGGACACCAAGCCCCTCTAGACCTGGGAGTAAAATTGGGGTCTGAAATGGTGAAAAAGCCGAGATTGCATAGCTGTTGGAAACTTCGGCGGATACCCACTTTCTTTGCAAAAACGTCTGAGTGTGCGCACACAAACACGAAAGTACAGACATGAGCTAAGATTCAGAGAAATGTGTACTGTCTACTTAGTAACTACACGCTGTAAGATTTTGAAAGTTCAATTTGGAGCATACATCACAGGGTACATTGATAGTCGTTCAATCTATCTTTCATTTCATTTCTAAGCATTTTATTACACATGATCTCATTTCTTCAAGTAGCCTCTAAAACATAAGGGATTGCATATGAACGAAAATTTCGGTCATTTCTCTTAATTTCAACAGCGCGCGTGACCTGTCGAATACAAGATCAGGGAGCTTTTCGTTCCATCAACGAACGTCGACACCTACGGATTTCGTATTGGCACACGTACTCAGCCTGGACTCATACATTGCAGTTTTCTCCTGCTAACCTGAGTGTATAGTTTCACGGATCTGCGAAATTGGCGCACTGAATTTCATCGTATATTTTACTCCATTTTATATTGATTCAGTCATTACGTCTTTTTTCAAAATAATATTGAAATGAACATAAGCTAGTAACTCGATTTCAATATTTCCTCGCTTCAATATGCACTACTAAACCGAATTCAATGGGCTTTACTACTAAACCGAATTCAATGGGCTTTACTACTAAACCGAATTCAATGGGCTTTACTACTAAACCGAATTCAATGGGCTTTACTACTAAACCAATTCAATTTAGCCTGGTAATTTATTTAATCAATGTAGAGTAATAGGGTTTTGTGGGTGGCCGTTTACTGACTCCAGTTTTTGCTATTTTCACCGTGTACTGCTGCAGTTCAACACTAGTAAATTAAACAAAATCAACTTTTTAATAACTACTTTAGCATGACCAAACCTTTTTGAGTGCCTTAACAGCACAAACGAAATGCATATAGGTAGTGATGCCGGGCGTGAATTTGAACTTAACTCGTGGACATCTTGGTGCTAATGTGACATAATTTTAAGTTTTAATGGATAACAAAAAGCTTAAAAGACATGGTAGCTCTTATTAAATGTAAGGCTTTTGTTTTTCTTATTACACAACAAACAAGGACTAACAAAGCACTATTCCCATTGTCTTAAACCAAAAATTTGCTGTAGTAGTTGACCGTCTTGGGTATATTTTCATCTCACAAGCAAGTTATTCTTACTACAAATAAGGATCTCTGAAGCATATTACAAACATAGTTTTAACTAGTAAAAGCCGTAGTCGAAATAAACTAGCTAACCATGATAAACTCCCTTTTGCAGCAAGGCTTGGCAATGCTTTATCTGAAACTAGACTTACTCAAAAAATTTCGTTCTTCCAAGTATATCTACCGTTATCAAGTCCCGTTACCACACTATTATTATAGTATATGTAGTTAAGTAATGCCTTTCTTGCTAGCTAATTTCCTGATTGCTTTCTTCTATGGTGTATAGCCAATTGAACATGCGCTGTAATATGTGGCTGATAATTTAAAATAGATGTTCTCTTACCTCATGGAAAGAAAAAAACGAATCAAGTTCACGCCAATCCCACAAAAAAATTATGACATGCTGCTCTAAACTAAAAATTGTATTCAACTGTAATGGTATTGCTTGTTCAAAACAATCCACTGACTGGATTTTTTCATATTTCTTGCAAATATTATTATGAAGCAGGTACGTAGGCCCAACATTTCTGTTGCTATTTTCCAGGTGTAAAAAAAATTGCAAACTAAACTATTGAATTAAAATTGCAACATGCAGGCATTCAATTTTGCCATAAACTTCGAAAAACTTAAGCTTGCCTATGCAAGTTCGGTTTGTTTAACTGCTTGTAGGATCTTTTAAATCGATCCTAAATTTGTTATTTTGATAGGAAAATGATTAGAAGAATAAAGTAGATCAACTGATAGAAGTAAAGACAAATAGTAACATATGGTGTTGTTACTTTCATTGTAATGATTCCTATAAAATTTTGAGTTTTTTGCAGCTCCCTTGCACATGTTTCTATCCCATTACGTCGAAATAATTACCTAAAAATATAATTAAAAAAGATTACAGCGAAGCGGATATTTTTATTTGTGTGGACACATATTTATGAGCATAACAAGTGCGAAATCAAAATTTGTCCGTGCTTTGCATTTTGCGTAGACTACAAAAAAAATAGTTTTATAGCTTAATTTAAAATACTGACGCATCGAAAAATGGCCATGTAACTTGTCTCATTGCAAAAATGATGTATCCAAATATTTGTATAGGTCTTAATTTTTTTGAAAGGAAATGGATTCCTTAGTGCTTTTGTGGGCTGAGAAGGTGATGCTAACAAGTTGTCGTCTTAGCCATAAGCTAAATTCGCATGCCGTTCTCTACAAACAGTTATCATTAAATACTAGGTGTATGAATCTCAATTTATCAAATGAACTTGTGAGGAAAGTAAGGATATACTAATTAATGCAAGCATGTAGAATATTCTTTGGTAGAATCAGAGTATTATTTTCTCTTTTTTTGTGTATGAAAAAATTACATGTATTCCAACTGAAAGATTAAACAATTTTTAAAAAGTGGCAATCCGTTTTTATTCTTTCAATTTTATCACTCTCTAATCGCTTTTTTTGAGCTTATGTTTAATTAAAAATAATAGATACTTAGTGATTCTAAGCTACATAACAAAAAGCAATTTATTGAAATGATGTGCATGCATGCATTTATTTCTCTTGAGGTTGGTGCTTATTGGATAACATTTGTAGATAAGACTGACTGTTATGTCAAAGTGGGGGGAGAATTCTTTGAAGCTTACAAAGTTTTTCTATGAAAATGATTGCTTTATAGGGTCGACTATTAATCATGTAACGTTAAATGAAAATCAACCGTTGAACGTTGCTCAACCTCTGTTTCACAAGTTCAAAAGCATGACAGTTCTCGCAATTAATTTAACAAAATCGCACTTGTACATCTCATTTCTGCATACCAGGGATTATTTTGTTTTTAAAAAACCAGCAAGACTAGCTAGTTGTTGTAGGAAAGTTACCCCATAGCCATGTGTATAGCAAGAAGTATTTGCAACCACATATTCTCTCTACTCACTACAGGTGAACAAAGGGAATTACGTTCTTGGATCTTGCTGCGTTGGTATGTGAGCTGCGCAATGCCATTATTTGTTTTGCAACGCAGAAGCTCGAATAACACAACTGAAAAATATGGTATAATTGCAATAGCAATGAAAGGATTATAATGAGTAAGCTTTTTAATCATTTGGAAGTGTAATAATAAATCGTGAGTAGAATCATCGCAATGTTATTTCTAAATTTTGGGAGTTTTACGCTTCAATTGCTCACCAGTTGAACGTCACGAACTTCCATCCGTGCGTGTATCAAAAGTACTTGCTGTATTTGCTGCTAAATATAACGTAGATTGCACCTATTCTTTTGCAAATAGAGTTATTTTCAAATATTTCATTTTATTGTAAAAATTATTGTTGTGTTGAAATGTAGTTACATAAAAGTATGATGCAGGGTAATCATTAATTGCACTTTATTATTAACCAACGATGTAAAAGTGTAATTTGTGATGATATAACGTGTTGGTCATTATTCAGCTATAAGATGATTCGGCTTAGCTGATAGAATATGAGTCTTAATTAGTTTAGAACTTGATCTCAATAGAGTAAAATGAAAAGAATTTAATAGGAAACTGTTCCTAGAGAAATTACCGTTGCTACTAACTAACGAAAACTATTACCCTTATAAATAACCCAAATTAAGTAAAATAGTACTATTATAGAAAACCGGGTGATAAGAAAATTAAAATTACTCCCCAAAATAAAGTCTAAAAAGAATAATCAAATAAGAAAGAAAGAATGACACCCCCATTGAAATTTCGTTTACCTTCATCCCTCGTTCACTCTCGTCTGGGTTAAGTTGTTTATCGGTCGCTAATCGAGTGTCAAATGTGTTCGCGGGCACTCAAACACTATCCTCGTCGACTCCCACTTAAACTCTCTTTGAAAAACCTATGACAGGGTAATTACCTGACCTACATTTAGTACTCGGTAGATATCTTACGTGTAACCCTAACAGGGAGTTAGAAACTGATCACTACATTCACACAATCAAAATGCAATCTTATGATTATACTACTTCAATACTCTCAAAGTACAATCCTATAAATTAGGTTGTTTCACTACAATCAAAATACAATATTATACTTAAGTTAATTGTTAATTCAATGCAATCCTATACTTTTTACAATCGATGTTAGCATGATAGTATATCCAAATATATTCAGTCACACACGAAGTGATGAGAACTTATGAACAAAAGCCGCTTATTGTAATCAGGAAATCCGTAACCTAATGTACTAATCATAATTTAATGATTTTTGAGTCTTGATTTAGTGAGCGTGTATGATTTTACAACCTTTTAAAATGGCCTATGTATATCTTTTCTAAGAAAGTATAGTGGGAGATTTCATTACTGAATAAAATTCCGCTTCTCGAACAAACCAAGAATAGCTGCATAAACTCACTTGTCAACACTTGTATTAACTTACATGTATCCCCAGATACATCGTACATGCCGTGCCTTGCGCACCAAATAAAAAAGAATGATGTAACTAATGTATGTTGCCACAATCACACAACGTACGTTACAACCGCGAAATACGAAACAGTAACTTTCTCGCAGTGTACGTACGACTACACTAAAAAAGCGTTGCATGCAATCTGCTAGTTATTCTTCCTTTCTACAAAGCGAAGAATTCTTTCTTTGCTTGCACCACGAAACAAACCTACACAAAGAAATAATAGGAATTTAAAAAGACTCTAAAAGTAGTGCTATTCAAAAAGAGTGGAATAATAAAACTACGTTAACGTATTTTTTCTGGCTTGTACGTACCGCACTGTGTGCTGAGTTGAACTAGTTGCTTCAATCGTGCTATTGTAATACATTACTATTATATAATTGTTATGGCTTCATTTTTTATTGCTCCATGCAATTTTCGGTAACTTTTGCATTGTCACTGAGTCGACTCGGTCTTTTATTCTTTTTGCCTTCATTCAGACACTGCTTGTTAGGGTTTGTTTGCCACATTCATAACACGTAATTATTTGTAATAACAATAAGGAGAAAGTCCAAGAAACATTTACCTCTCGTATAATACTTTGCTTTTCATTCCTTTTTCTTTATTTTACATACCTCAAGAAAAAAGCTGTATTTTATTTTTATACATAACTCTCTGTCTACTATAATATATTTTTTTAACTCCTGTAATAAAATATTAGTTTTTTGTCGAGAGAACATAAAAATCTCATTGAGAGTACCTTTTTAGCGAGTATCCTTATGTCTTTCTGATACATCGTGCTCACTACAATATTTCGGTATAAGCTGAAGTTTTTTCAAGGCTGGCTGAATTTAAATAAATTGTCTTGCCTACTTTTTGGTGCTTTGAAAGTAAACAAAGTTACTAATTTAAGACTGATTCTTTTCTTTAAATGCGAACCTTCCTAGTTTTTACACCAGCACTAAGCCATGCATAGACAATTCCACTTGTTTGTTTACACTTAAATAATGATTGTCTATACTTTAATTTCAAAAGTATAACCAAAGTTGGGTGAGACGACTTTGTTAGAAAATAATTTCTCATTCATTTGAATATAAAGTAATCTCGTGAATTCAGATACTCACGCACTCAAGCATCAGATCTATAGTGCATTTACAATAAGACTACACAAACAATTCATAAATATTCATTTGAACTGTAACAAGCGGAATTGTAGCGTAAGCGGATAAGTAATGTCTAATTATGTTAGTTAATGCTAGGTCAAGTAATTGTTACGTAATTGATGCTAGGTTACGTAATTAAGGTTTAGGTTAAGTAATTATACCGTGAGTAAGTAGTGTAGGAATAAAGATGAGTTAATGAAATGATATATGTTAGGAATAAGTTAAACTATGCGGAAAGTAGTTACGGAATAGCCCGGGTAGTGAAAAGTAAGGTACGAGTTGACTAGGTCTGTATTTGAATGCGCACAAATACAACCGACGTTGACGAGCAACCAAGAACATTGACAACTAACATACTAGTAGAAGTAAACGCAGAGTCGGAGCTAAAAGGGGAGGTAGTAAGATCAGTCTTGTTATTCTAGTCTTTTCTACTGACAAAAATATCTATACGTAATTAGGAAGAAGATATTTTATTTTAACTATTACAGCCTAACTTGTTTTAGCATATTTAATCTTTCAATATTTCCTCGATTAAATATTACTCAACATTTATAATTTGCATGTTCTTAAATTTCTTCGTTGCTGCTTGAAATTGTTTGTTGCATAACCTGTTCAATTGTTTACTTATTGTCGCACGTAAAATTCAACTTTCATATACACTGAAGAGCTTATCTCTTACATTCGGCTCATCATAGATTAACAGAGATAACTCAAAGTATCTCAATCGTAACATGAACAATACGATACGCATAATGTGTAACTTTAGTTTTTTGAGGTAAGAATTTCCAAGGCAGCAACGATGAGAAAAGTTTTTGATAAAAAAGAACAAAGATTCGTTAATAGTTTAACCAACGTGCTTTAAAACTGTATAGCGGATATTTAAGCACCGCAAATAAAATGAAAAAATTATGAAATTCCAAATTGGAACCTCCGTTTATATTTTTGCTTGCTGAAGAAAATGCTAGCTTTTTAAACACGGTTCATTTCTAACAGCGCTCCCATCTAGGAGCAGTCATGTTTATAAACCTTTAGCTACAGTCAAATCTTCAAGTGAACAAAATATTAAGTTGTTGCAATAGCTGCAAATTGCTTCGTCATTCTCTTGGTAGGCCAACACAAGACCAATGTTAAAATCATATTTATAAGAAAAATTGTAACTGCAAAGAACAAAAGATGCACGCGCAAAATTTGCGATTGATACACGCAATTCAAACGCTACTTCAATCTTCAATCAAGCATTTATTTTTTCCAGTTACGGAGTTAAATAATACAAAAGGGCTAGTGATGCCAGCCGGTTATAAAATGAAATTGCTACCTGTGCCCCTAACTTTCCTATCTAACCTCAACGTGCTGACTACACAAGTCTAACTTGTGGGGTTGCAAATGTACTCACGAAATTTTTCTCTTATGTTGCTCTCCGCCTCAGCTCTGATTAAAAGACACTTATTTTGCTCTTTGATGCTGGTATCGTGCCCTGCATCACTTGGAGCTTTTTCATCCTACCAGCGTAATCACCATTTTCTAGCCTACCGTAAATTTTGTCTCTACTTTGGTCCCAGGAAAAATGGCTTCCATTGGTGAAGGACAGACGCAGCCACACGCGGTGATATACTGGGAAAAGCAGGGTGCAGATCGTTTGTGTGCGTTGCACTGCTTGAATTCATTGCTACAAGTAAGTTTAGCTGACATAATAGCTGAAGCACAACCTTGATTTTTCTGAGTGAAAGCATCTATGCTTCTAAGTACATCAATTTTCTTGTATCCAGAGATGTTTTATTGCGTTGAGACAGCTTTTGGTGGAAAAAGCTAATTAAAGGAAGATTTTTACTTGCTAATGCGTCAATCGGTATATTGGTTCAGATCAGTATTAATTTTTATTAACATTCTTTTCCTTTCCTGGATTGATCTATTTTTTGGATATTTTTTTGGGAAATAATATCTTGAAAGAGCCTGTGAAAGCATTGCAATATAGCGCGTAAGTACATATTTATCTTCATATGATGCTTCCAGGGTCCATATTTCAGCGTAAGTGATCTTGCAATGGTTGCTGCAGAATTGGACGCGCGAGAGCAGTTACTCAGAGCCGAGGCAGGTACGATGTTCTACTGAAATCAATTTTTTATCTCGAAGTATCGACATGCTTCTGGATCTATTGACTTCGCGCTTGTTTAATACATCAAAATTCACTACCATATTTAGCAAGCTATGAAAAGTTTTTCGGTTCCAACGGAACCGTGTACGATGCTTGTCATTTTTTCCAACGTATTTTACTTTCCTTCATTTATATAATTTTTGTATTCTTACGAGCTTGACCTAGCCAATGCTCTCTATGGTTTTTTTGTTACTTATCCACCAGACTAACTCCCGTATAAAATAAGTCAACGAAATCACTTAAAGTAACTTTTGTGAAATATCCGTAGTGCTTTGAACTGACCTGCTACCATATGTTGCTTTCTTTTGAACGTCTCCAATTTTGGATTGCTGCAATTTTATCAGCCAACTGCTTTGTGCATCACTATACTGTGCTCTTCAGGTGTAAACACACGTGAATTTCAGGAGTTCGTAGACGCAGGGTCCCCTAATATGGCTGATGATGGATTTTTTAGCCTAGCAGTATGATCGAGATTCGCTGACTAATAGATAGTATTTTCTCCTAGCGGTGCATTTTGCGCCTTCACTTCTTTTGTGGAGTTTTTTCCCATCCTAAATCCTATAGAAGTACGGACATATGTTAGAATGTTTTTTTCCCGATTTCGTATGATTTCATGCCTAGAAGCGAGATCTGCTATTCTTTCTACACAGTTACGTCGCTATGTGGCAAATTTTCTCGTATACATACAATTGGACTATCGTATTTTACAGAGCTGAATGATCGCAAGAGGGATCTTTGTATTCATTGTTTTTGTTAGAAATTATAGGCGGGTATATCAATACGTGTTGTACGAATGCTATATTCATTTTTTCTAAATAGGTTCTGGAGCGTTGCTTGAAGGTGCTGCAAATATATTGCATACCTTCTAGTAATCCGTCTGCGCTCTCTGATCCGAGGTATGCTTTATGTTAAAACATTTGAAATACTGTTATGGAAAGATAGCAAATGTAGATACATGCATTTGAGATTGCGTGCAATGATTTGTGTTAATGGGAAATTTTTCAGTGACGAGGCTGCTTTCATCTGCAATTTGTCTGAACATTGGTTTACATTGCGAAAACTGCATGGCGTTTGGTAAGTCTTGTGCGTCACCATCACTGAAGTATATCGTGTTAAATACTTAAACGGTATCATATTGCGATGGTTTGAATAAGTTTAATTATTGACAGAGTGTATTCGTTAGGCTCTTCTTAAAACTTTACCAGAAATGCACAGACTTCTCGATTTTTTTCATTGAAGGCTTCCATAATTTTCAATTCCTAGTATCCTTGTGCACTGTAGCATGGTATTAGAAAACATTTTAAGCGGACTATTTTTGATATTCGTTAAAAATTCGTTTTAGGTTTGTACTGACTTCGCCATTTTTACCTCACTTAAACTGCGCAGGTATAACCTTGATAGCATGCGGCAGTCCCCCACAACATTATCAGAATTTTATTTGAGTACGCTTCTTAGTACTCTGGCTAACGAAGGGTATTCAATTTTTATTATCCGCAGTAACCTCGCCAGTTTACCACAAGCCGTTAAGCAGGTTACTTGCAATTTTTTGAGTTTTCGTTAGGTTTTAACATCTACCCTAGTGTTGTGAGGATGAAGATTCTTGCAAATGATTTTTTTTTTAGGCTAATGTCAGTATTCGTAGTATTTTTATTTTTTTAGGAGCTCTATGATAGTACCAAATTTTATTTGCCACATCCTCTGATAAATGGTTGGAAATTTTATGTCATTTTGTATAGTATAAATGCGCTTATCATTAAGTATCTATCCCGCAAAAAATTTAAAGTGCGTTTTACGTTCTAAATTCTGTTGTATAGATAAAGGAGAAGGCTATCGAAAAATAGTTAGTGACTGCTGCTATTCATGAGAGCAAGACATTCTTCTACAACATCTTGTGCTAGTTAACTTTTTATGTGAGTAAAATGTTTCATGTAATGGCTTTTTGGGAGTAGGATGGAAACCCTCTAGATGCTTCAAACAAAAATGCATCGAGTTTGATAGCCAATAGGTACGTAAGATGGTTTTAAAAATGCGCTTAGCACTTTTTTCTATTTAAATGTACATAGGAGTCGTTAGGATTTATGATAAGTTGTTCATCAAATTTTTACTCAGCCTCTTCCTTTTAAACTTTGGGATTTTACTTTTCACTCCTACTTGGAAATTCAAAGAAATGGACACTCTGCTAATATATCTAATGTTTTTACTATTTGGTGTTATGACCTTCCTTAATAAATTTTTCTGTCGATGAATCGATGTGACTGAAGCAGAAATGCATATGGGATGAATTTGTGCTAGAGCTAGGTATTTAGTTTATACTTGCTATAATTTTAAGTCAACATTTTGATTTGCATTGTATAATAGATTTGCTACTAACAACGAAGAAAGCCAAAACAGCTTGGAAGAAAATGAGGATTTGCAGAGAGCGATGAAACTTTCATGGAAGAGTTTACAAGAAGTGTGTTATTTCTTTCATTGCTTAAGCCGATATTACAGCTTGTTTATTGTCTAAAGTGTCCTTGTTTTGCTTCAGGGCATGGCGCGCCCTCCGGAGGAACCCTCTGTGGATACTTATGCTGTAACTATCTCTGTACGTGTGTCTTCAGAATTTTCATTAAAGCGGCAGTTTTTTGAATACGACACTCTAAAGGTAAAAATGGGAGATGCTTCGTATGTATTTTCCCTTTCCCGCTTTGTCAATATTTTATGTAGTGATTCAGACTCTAAACGGAGCTTTCCTGATTTTTTCAGATCATTTTCACATGGCTTGAGTTTGCTACTTTGGAGTATGAGAACTTGCAGCCTCCACTTTGCGTCAGAAATTCGTATAGTTTGCTTCTACAATTTCCTACGTTAGTCTCTCAAGAGTAGTATAACAAGCCCATAACTTTATAATGTGATCCTAAGCCTAATGACATTTCTAATTGACATTGATCAAAATTACATCTATGATATACAACGTTCATCTGTTTTAAAGCATTATTATGGGCTTCTGAGGTTATTTTAGTAGCCATACCTATCAATTTCCTTGATTGCATCGCCGCATTCTTGAGTCCAATATATCCCTGGAAAATAGAAAATTGCCGTTTTGTTAATACTAATGTGCAACGCTTGCCCATAGTTTCGTTCTGTACCCGCAATCCAGTGGCTTTGCAGATTTATTAAAAAATTTGAATGCCATCTTACTAGCCTGTTTTCTGTATTCATTGACTGATTTATTGTACGATTCCTGTCACGGCTGATGCTTTTTTCAGACGTAAATATTGTAAAACAGCGGAGAGGGGGATTCGACTAATCTTGGAAGAGGGGACTCTTTCAGATGCTTCAGTAAGAGAGATGTCTGTTTGGTTTATCGGAGTAGTCTCAATAAATTAGTAATGAATTGCTAACTTTCTGGAAAAATGTAATCGTCTAATTAAGTCGTTCCAATATTTTGTTTTTGCAGGATCAAGATTTGTCTGATGTGCAAATAAAATCTTTGAATTGGGAAAGATTACAGAGGGTTATATTGCATCTGTAAAATAAAAACTATCTTTTTCTTCATTACGGATTTAACTCTAGACTTTCATATTTTTGTTTGAGCAAAGCATACAATAGATAAACTCTACATAGTTTTATGCAATGAATTCCACTTGATACATTTGTTGCATTCTACCAAATAAGTTACTAAGTTTATATTCCTACTCTCTCTTTGATTCATACATACGTGCTCCATCCTGAAAAGTGAAGATGTTTTTATTGAGGTATGAAGGGAAACTGGTAAGTACGGTTTATTTTATTAATTTTGTCTCTGAGAGACTTCTTCGTTGTAATAAGCCCTTGAGCCAGTATTTTTATCAACTTCGTTGCCCGTTTCGACACGCTGTAATGGAATTTGCCCATTTTCACCTATTAATGAACGATGTATTTTTATAAAATGAAGATGCATAGATGAAAGTGAAATGAGCAATTCTACTTGGAGATTTGAAATGGAATTCAATTTAATGGCGTAATTTGAAAAGTATCGTAAATGGAATATAATTGAGAATATTGCTAGAATTGAGTGTGATTTTCATGATAAATTTAGTAGAGATTCTCGCTGAATTTAAAACGAAAACGGTCATTTCGTGAACGTGGATAGCGGTAAGCTGGAACTGCTTGTTACAGCATAGCTACGTCTTTTTATCAAAAGTGGAAGCCACTAAACAGAAAATTAGGAACGCGTTTAAATGAATTGTTCTGCAAGCTGTTGGAGTTTTCAAAACAAAACCTCGCCGGATTGACTGCACCACAGCATGAAGTATCCCCACACATATTGAGCTGTTTCTGGATAAGTACTGAGAAGGAAAGTGACAAGTAGCTACAGTAGAAGAGAATATTTACGACAATAAAAAGTAGAGTGAGAGTGATGGGTACAAATAATATTACCGAGGCTGCCTACACAAAAAAATTACAAAAACAGGCAATACTTTTGTCCACATCGCTGCTTACCCTTGTTAAATTTATATGCTTTCATTCCTTACTGATGTGTAAGGAAAACTCAATATCATTTTCGTCTTTTTTTCTTAAGAAGTTTCTATTCTCCCTTGGCTAAATTTGTGAGAAACTTCCTATGTGGACACACTATTTTAGAGTTTCTCGCTCAATAAAAGTAATTGTAGGAACGGACACAACAAATATTGGCCTACCGTGGCTCAACCTGGCCTTTCCTAATTCGGTATAACCGTTTTCCAATAAAATATTCTGCTCTACTAGAATGGATAGCACATGAATTGTGTAGTATAACCAAAATGAACGCATCCCATAGCCGCAGTGAACACAAGTGAATATTTGTCTGATGTTATTACTTTTTCAATTCACAATATATTGTTTAAAGTTGCGTGATTATTCGTAATTGAACTAATCCTTTTAATTATTCAAAGAAACTTTCTAAATTTTATCAAATCAATAAAAATATCGATGTCTGCTGGCTAGTCCTGCTGTTCAACTCAATACAAGCTGGACAATTTAGCCAATGAACGCTATTGAGTATGAAAGAAACGTAGTATGAAGAATGAATGCTGCTATCGGTATGTCATGCCGTTGCTTTACTTCCTCGTGCGCTACCCGCCGACGAGAAAGCCACGTAAGCAAAACAATAGCTTCAACGATTGATGTTTCTTGAGTTATCAGTTTGTAATAGCACAGATTTGTTATTTAATTCTGCCGTAACTTCTAGGATGCCAATTTCTTAGTATTTAATAGAAAAGCGAGCCAATTGCAGGTATTAATGATTGCTTTCACTTCACTATCAGCTAATTGTATGCATTATTTGACTGAATGTAAACTTTTTAAACAGGAAAAATTTCGCCTTGCGCACGAGAAGCGAAAACAAAGAAATAGGATATAACTATGGCGATATATTAGGAAAATATTTGTGTAGAACAAGATTATAGTACCGTTTTGAGCTGCTACAAAATCATCTGTTCTGGATGGCCGTAGCAAAGCAACGTTTTCATCATTTTTTAGTATACTTATACTGCTATGCCATCTAGCTACCAATTAATCACGCTGAACAAGCCATCAAGCTGGTGTATTCAATCACTGGTGCATCAATTCTTCAGCGAGACTTTGAAAAGATAACCTTGAGTGCTAGAGCTTCTACCTACTGAGAACCAAAAGTAAAAAATCGGTACATAAGGAGGGCACTGCTTGTTCTGTAAGGTTGTAGGTTTTTGTATATGATGCGAACTCTCTCATTTGCGCAAAACGTGTATATAAGTAATTTCTTGACATGCAAGTGAAATAATCCCGGCCCCACTTGCAGTTTTTACCTACTATGCATACTTATTCATTCTACTACGAGTTTTTGCTATCTAATTCTCTGTAAGTGAGTTCAGAAAAGTGAATACTTCCTTTCTTTCGTGCTCAGCTCATCGCAATGTTTCCTACCTCCATCTTTTTTTGTGGTTGTAACTTCTCTGCATATATTGCATTCTGAAAACTTGTCTGCTGGGTATATCTTCAGCTGTCATGGCTGAAGCTGCCACTATCCTTCCCCTCTCTGCTGGTAAAGAGAAGAAGCGTGTTGGGTGTTGGAATTCAGATCAGATACTAGAGCGTTCCGCTGCCTTGCAAAATGAGTTACTACAGAATTCTATTACTATGTCACGGAAAAAGCGCATAAAAGAACGCTTAAGATACCTTCAATTGGGACTGGAGGGTAAAATAACGATAGGAGGTCAAGTTTGTAAAAAGAATGAAGGAATGAATCGTTCATTTCTTATAAAGAAAAACAAAAGAAAATCAGAATTAAACCGAAGCAGGATGCCATCTTTGATGGATCGTTCTTCTAGTACCAAGCATAACTGGAATAAGAAGCAGTGCCTACGATGTAAGAGTTTTGTCAGCTTATGTGCATCAACCTGCTACATGTCTCATTTTACTCAAATTATATTTATCCTCTTGTTTCAGGTAGGAGAAATGATCACATACTACGTGATTGCCCTTTGAATGAGGTTATTTCTGCACGAAAAAATAATTCAGATGAAAAGAATTCAGGTCACGCCAGGAACAAGTCATCCATTTTTTGTTTCAATTGTGGCTGCACCGATCATACTCTTAAAATATGCAAAAATCCGAAGGATGAGGTAATGAGCTCAATATTTTTGGGATAATAAGCTGCATAATTTTCTTATGTAACCATTTTGTAATGTTTGAATTTGCTTGAAACCTTTGCAGCAATTTTATTTTAGCCTTAATATTTGAATCTCGATAATATGTGTATAAATGACTATTTTTCAGCGAGTGTATCCCGATGCACACGATTTTCTGTGTCTTTACTTCAATGTATCTTTTGACATATGCTCATTAAGACGAATATGCTATTGTCTTCAGTCAGGATTCTTGCCTTTTGCAACTTGTTTTATATGTAACAATAATGGTCACTTGGCTTTGAATTGCGACAAAAATTCGAATGGTAAATAATCATTTTGTTTTATGCGAAGTCTATCATTGTCTCTAAATTACTGGCTGTATGTTTAAAGTATCTGTGTTTATCCACTTTTGGTTTGTTGTACTAAGTCAATTATTTCTTTGCAGGGATGTATCCAAATGGAGGCGGATGTCGATTATGTGGATCTATATATCATAAGAAAGCGGATTGCCCGCAATTTTTGAAATATCACAGGAAGTTACCACCACGAGAAAAACGCCAAAACTATGAACCAACATCTGACCCAGATGAATATTGGCTTGATAAGGTAATTTTATTGTTGTTTATCATACAATTTTCGAATGTTTCACCTCTATTGCATTGCGTAGCTGTGTTTTGTTTTTCGTTTTCTCGTATATTTAATTGGCATTTATTTTGCTAAACATTGATTAGATAGGTAAAAGGCCAGTGTTTCAGATCTTTTGTGGATTTTTAATTGTTACAGGTTTCTAAAAACAATCCTGTTAAGAAAAAGAATCGAAACTTCCAAAGATGAAATCATTTAGGGTAAAATCTCTATTGTGTGAAGACTGAACTGAAGAATCTTTTTTTTCTGAATTGCGTTGAATATTCGAATCTTTTGCGAATTTTCATGAATCTGATTTTGCAGCATTATTTCTGACACTGTAAACCCGAGTTTCTCTTCGTTTGTGGTGCTTTTGTGCGTAATGGCTAGGACGAATTTTTTTCTTGGGGCCGAAAGATCTGGCAACATCTATCACTCTAGTAATGTTTGTATTGAATTTTACTAGTCGCAGTAATTTTAACGTTTCGAATTTTTTTTACGACTTTGGATTTGTTAGTGTCTTTGCGGATTCTCAAATGGATAAAAGCAATGCTTTGAGTATGTCTAAGTAATGGTCTTTATTTGAGAGTAATTCAAATTCTTTGGAAATCGAATGCTAGAAGGTATCTCAGAGATGTTGAATTGTTTATTCTGATGCCATTTTTGGTGAAACTGTGAATATATGAGTTACCATTGTACTGACTAAATGATAAATGTTAAAAAGCAGTGTTTCGGTGCATTCGATATACAAAGCGTAACATCATCAAGAAGCGTGGCATGATGTAACTTCTGATCTACTAGCTCTTTCAACTATTGTAGTAGAAGCCTGAGTTTTATTGAATTCTGTTAAAAATGACAATCTACATGAACTTGAAGTAAAGGAAACGTGGCATTTATTTGATCTAGATCCTCATATACTTAAATAGGTAAAACGCTGTAGCTTTCCTCCCTGATATTAGGTACAGAAAACATACACTACACATTTGTTTATATAAGAGTGATGGATACTATTGCAACAG
Source organism: Cardiosporidium cionae (assembly GCA_015476325.1). NCBI lineage: Eukaryota > Apicomplexa > Aconoidasida > Nephromycida > Cardiosporidium > Cardiosporidium cionae. Next base: position 39,027 of record JADAQX010000001.1, read on the forward strand.
ACTCCAGAAAGTTTTCTACGCTAAGGAAATGATATGTGTTACAGTATTCCATATGACATCAAGCAAATATTTCTTGTTAAAATGAAATATCGAGGCTTTGTGTACTTTTAGCAAATGAATTATCGAAATCAATTTACAATATTTTCCAAGATACACAAAAAGGAGTAAGCAAGTGCTATTTCTTCTAGCTTCAGGTTACATGACTGATGAGGCTACTACTTTATGTCGGTAAATAACGCGCGGTCACCTGCATTAATGCGACTTTATAACAAATTACCTTTAATGAGCGCACGCGGCAGTTTCAGTTGATAATTTTTTTAAAAGGCTTTGTACGGGATGCGAGCAAGTGAGCATTTATACAGCTACTTGCAGAATTTCGGTGCAGCAAATGTCAACGGGATACTCTTGAGTGCTTGGGAAGAAAATAAAAGTATGAGATGAACTTCTTTACTGAATGAAACCTTTCAATTTCAAGAACACACCAAATGTAAAAAGTTCATGATTTGTTCATTGCACAGAGCAACTTTCACAAGTTAAAATTTTTACTTTTAAAATTAATAAAATGAAGCAATTATGCTACCACCATCGGAAGAAACAGGTTTTTATTTGCATACAACCTCCTAGGGAAGCAAGCCGTAATGGGATCAGCTAGTTCGCTCTGCAACAAAATAGCGTGCAGGTGGTGGTTCCTCATCAACCCCAAATACAAGATATCGGGCTGTTTCGTAATGAACAACAGGGAACAACGGCATGGGCAAAATTGATAGAGAAGCTTTCAAAATAATTGCTTAGACTATACTCTTCTTGCTTTTCAACTTAACTTTCATCATATAAACGACAAACCTTCAAGAAGACATAGATACATTTTCCATCATCTCATTTTGTTCCCTTATTTTTGTTTTCTCATGCCTTTACTTTTCGGATCCTGAAACTCTTACATGCCAAATCATTCAATTATCAGAAAAATGAATAACCGTATTATTTTTGCCTCTGCGGAAGAGATGGAACTTTATATTCGCGAGAAAAAAGTGGATCTTATCGATGCTGTTTTTGCTGATCCACTTGGCAGATGGCACCATTGTATGTTTGCCCCTTCACAGGTAATCTTTGATTATGAGTATTTGGGGGTTGGTTACGTCACTTGTAGCTCTTCGACACGATTGTGGTACACCTGCCTTATAGTCTAAGTGTGATACTTATGATCAAGATATTTTCATTATTAGCTGTCGTGGTTTTTAGTCAGATGTATGGTTATCTGTTTTGAATGCGACGATACTTGAGGATAATGAAAAAGAGCTGATTATAATAACAATTTCTAATACGAGTTGACGCAATACCCCTTCTTGTTATGCTTTCGTGCGTAACTGACTCGATCAGTTGAAAATGGCGTTGTAACCACGAACTTACAGTTTCAATGTTATATTTCTAGAAATGTGTTTTGTTTCTTTCCGCGTTGTTCCTTGATACGCAAGGTTACTGCACAGGATATCAACAGGGGGTTTGCTTTTGATGGATCTTCCATCAAATTGTTCACGACAATAGACACGTCAGATATGATTATGCGGCCAGGTTTCGTGCATTTTTCAGTTCATGATATAGCTTACCGATAGGAGAGAAAATAACGAATTGCTCGTTTCGCTTTTTATAATTTCTTGGAGTAGCGGATTTTTATATAGGGAAATCACTAGTATGCAAAATGAGTTATAAATAGTACAAATTCAGTTTTTATTTAATGGCTGGCACGGAATATCACCTTTTGGTTTGAGACCTTTAGCGCTTTGGTTAAATTTCAGTATTCCATGTTTTTATTTTATACAGACCCGACGACTTGTTGGATTGATCCATTTCGTGATCGCACTGTTCTTCATGTCACGTGCAGCATTGTCGATCCTGAAGGCAATCTTTTCAATCGTTGTCCCCGAAATATTGCAAAAGCCTCAGTAAAATATATGCAGAATCTAAGGATAGCTGACACAGTACGTTTTTTATTTGCTGTGCAGGGTCATCGTTTGAAGTGCTTGAAAATACTTCCCAATGTCTCTCATTTTTCTCAGGCATATTTTGGCCCCGAAGCTGAATTTTTTCTCTTTGAGAATGTAAAATACTGCTGCAGCACAAACAAAGTCTCCTTTGAGGTAGATGCTCAGGAAGGCTTTTGGAATTCTGATGGTATGTGAAAAATTATTATGTGTTACGTTTGAATTTTTACTTTGGTAGATTGTCTAAATAGCTGGGAGTTTTAAATCGATATGTAATTTGCTAATCGAGAAACCTTCTTTAGGTTAAATCCATGTTTGTTTATTATACGGTGAAATCATGATTCCCATGGCTACCGTATCTTCAGCAAGCAAAGACGGGCCCGGAAGTACATCTTGCGATACGAATTTAGCTTATCGTGTTCCTGCGAAACAATGGTATCTTCAAACTCCTCCGCTGGATCGATGGGTTGATGTGCGTAGTGAAATGCTCTTGACTATGCGAGAAATTGGAATACCTATCGAAAAGCACCATCATGAGGTTGCTTCAAACCAGCACGAGTTAGGATATACGTGTTGCCCTCTAGTTGAATGCGCTGACATTATGATGTGCTATAAATACGTTGTAAAAAATGTTGCTAAACGGAGAAATTTGTCTGCTACATTTATGCCCAAGCCTCTGTATGGTGAAAATGGAAGTGGAATGCATTGCCATCAATCCTTATGGAAGGATGGGAAAAACTTGTTCTACGATGAGTCAGGAAAATACATGAAATTATCGCAAGTCGCCATGTGGTATATCGGGGGTCTTTTGAAGCATGCTAGAGCAGTTTTGGCTTTCACTAATTCTACTGTAAACTCTTACAAAAGGCTGGTTCCTGGTTTTGAAGCACCTGCTACTTTGGTGTACTCGAAAGTGAGACTTTTGATAGCCTAGCTTACGCTATGTGACTACGTTGTTTTTCCAAGCCTCTGTATACTTAGTGGTATCACATTTTTACGTAATACTTTAGGGTAATAGATCCGCTGCCATTCGTGTTCCGAATTATGATACGAATAATCCAAAGGCCAAGCGTTTTGAATTTCGATGTCCGGATGCTGCTGGATGCGTTTACCTTGTATTTGCTGCTATGCTTATGGCCGGTTTGGATGGCATTAAAAATAGAATCGAGCCTCCTCCTCCTGTTGATATTGATTTATATGATCTACCGAAGGAAAAATTGGATTTAATTCCTGCCACCCCTGCTTCACTGGGGGAGGCATTGGATGCGCTGCGGGAAGATCATCAATTCCTGCTTGAGGGAGGAGTTTTTTCGGAGGTTTGTTGATATACTTTGTATAAGCACTGAGCCTTCTATTTATTTAAATTGCACGTGCAATTACTTTGCAAAATGCTGTTATAATTCATTATATTTTGTAAATAATTTTGTTCATTTTTCTTCCTTTTAGTCGTTCGTGAAGGGCTACATTGCTCTTAAAACGCAAGAGATCAGCATGTGTTCCACCATTCCACACCCTAAAGAATATGAATTGTATTACCAGTGTTGATATACCAACATTTTAGATAAACTCGTAACAGTTATTGAGTAATACGAGGCATGTTTGAAGCATTGGCGTATCTTCTATGGATTGAAATGTTTATTAGCTAGATATGTAAACAACGATATCACGCACTGTTGCATTTTTATATATTTTGCTTCAAGCTGTGGATATGATATCTATTTTGTTGAAACACAAGTTTTCGTAGGCTTAATTTAGTCCTGCTTGCTTGTCCGTTTGATTTTATGAAAATGATGCTACTTAGAAGTTAACCGCACCAAAACAGGCTCTATCACGGAATGGCCGATAACTGTTTCTAGGCTAAGAGCATATTTCTATGGGATATTTGGCAACTTTAATAGCAAAATATCAAAAGCTCTAATTTTTTCCTATGTTTAAATCAAATTTTAAACTTATCATTCCCTCAAGTTACGATTAAAACATCTCCTTCGTACTTGTTCTGTCATGACGCTATTACATCTAAAGCTGAATTGTTTCATCATGCTTGGCAATGTAAACATCTGAATTTAAGTTACGCAGTAACGCGAGAGCTGCCAGTATTTTCTGCGCAGAATGTAAGAAAGGGAATCAAACAATAATTGAATTTTGGAGTTAGTTCATAAAAGATAAGAAGTACTAGTTCTCTTGCTCTTTCCTTAAGTCATGAGACAGAATTTTAATTTTTCTCGAATCCGTTCGTATTGACTTGCTATCTCTAAGAGTTCAACCTTACCCTAGCAGTACTTATGGTAGAACAAGCTGAGAGCCGAGATATTGCGAGATGGTCAGGGCGTAAAAAAAGTATGGAAATGGATCAGAATAGAAATAAGATGTCTTAGGAGAAGAATCAGCAGGGCCTCTGAATATGCTGGCATGTTGTTGAGCTCAAGTCTCGTTCAAATTATACTGTGTTAGCAGATTAACGTCTCGTTACACAAGAATAGCATAAATGAAATAAGAGTTCCTTCACCTTCTTAACTAAATAAGGCAATTAATATACTCTATTCTAAATTAGAACACTACGGACAATAACAGTTAGCAGCTACAGTCGTAATGCTTGACTGGCAAATTTTAATGTGCTATTAGCTGTGAGCTGATAAAGCATATACGTAATTTTTTAATTTTCAAGAAACCAATTTCGCAACAGTTGAGATCGAAATTATGCTTTGATATCATTTCAAAAGAAATATATGAAAAAAAATACGAAGGAAAGTACAATGTGGAACTGGAAAGTACTTACTGTGTAAGAAAATTAGCTGTTTTTCAAAACGAGTCTTGCAGCAAAGTGTCAAGTTTTCGTAGCAATTGGAAAACCATGTAGAGACAGTTTCTTTCTGCTAGCAAGTTTCTTTACGAGTTAATGTATATCTTTCATTTTAGGAGAGAGAAAGTGCATTTTCGAAACGCTGCTCCTGCTTTTTCTGTCATTCTTTCAAGTGCGCGTTCAACCTTCTTTGCTAGAAATTGCAGTGGTATTTTCTAGGAACCACTGCAAACTTCAGGGAAGAAAATCTTGCTTTACTTCAAGGTTATGGGATTGTAACAGGAGCGTCTTACATTCGGCAATCTTACTGGTTATATATGACTCACCACTGGGGTATTTCTAGGGTTGAAACTCCATCACCCAGTATATGCACAGCTCTACCGCCGAAAGACAGAGCTTTTTAAGCTATACTGAAATTAAAAAGATTGAAAAAAGAATTGATAATAATTCATTGAGAAATAGCACGCTATAACTCATAGCGATAAAGCACGCTACAATTCATGGAGATGAAGCACGCTATAATTCAAATTTGGGTATTTGCACTCCTTTCCGCTTTCACTCTCCTCTTTTATTGTCTGGTGTAGCCGAGTGTTCTTCCCATCATACGACACTATTTTGTTTCTAAAATTGAAGTTCTACTGTCTTCGGACTTCCTGGTTAGGTTACGGTGAAGCTTTTTGGTGCTCTTGAATGGCAAATCCTCTCACTTTGGCTTTCTCCGGAACATCATGGAATGCATCTCACGAGAAACAACGTATTGAATGGCTAACTTCTCGTGCTGCGGCTCAAAATCGACAAGTTAGTGAATAAGATTAAACATCCTTTTATTGGTGGAGAACCCTCTTAAACCCTACCGCTTAGAAGGGGAACTCTTGTTTGATAGTTTCGTATGTTACCAGAGAGAGGTTGACCGGCTTACTTCCCATTATTCGTTTAAGTGCCATTTTTCCTTGCATTTTTTCAATATAAAATACTTAACCTTTTCCAATTTTGAAGTGCACTTATCGCCTAAAAAGTTATTGAAAGTAAGTGAATTCCGCTTCTGTGATGAGAGATTTGAATTCGCATTTTTGATCCTTTCTGCATTGTTTTTTTTCTTGCCTGTGATATTATGAAGACATCCCAACTAACTCTCTTTATTCTTTCTCTGCACTTGATTCGGCAGTTATAACTACTCTTGTTACTCAACAAAAAAACATCTCAAGTAAATGCGCTACTACTTCCCAATATCACTCTTTCATTCTTATATTTTCGAAATCGCTATACTCTAGGAATATATACTGAAATGCTTGAATTTAAGTTAGGAAATATTGTACACGGTTACTTCTTTTTTTTCATAGAAAGCGATAATTAGAATTCAAAAAGCAGATTATTATTTTTGTAGATCGAAGTACTTTTGGAAATTGTACATTCTCAAAAGATTGTCCTTCTCCGCGTTGCATCTTTGATGGATCACTTGGAAGAACACATACGCTTCGATGATGCGGTATTTAATGGACCAGGCGATCCAAAAAAGACTTTTCATAATTCAACGAACCTAAAAATTTTACTTCAGTCATTACAAGATGCATGTTGTAGTTCCACCTCAGTCCAAAATGAATTTTTTATGTTACTGAAAAATGATAAACAATGGAGAAGTCCCTGTCATAATGTACATAATGAATCACATGGTGATATCTTCTGTTTCTGTGATCATGAGCTTTCTGTTGCTACTAATTGTTCTGAAAATTTTACATGCGAAAAACTTCCAGAAGGTAGAAAATTTTCATCTAGTTTAGTTTCTCAGGGACGCCCTGCTAAGACTAAGCTGTCAAGAACGAATACAAATGTTTCTGAAACTATAAAGACACACACGGTTGGGTTCAACAAAACCTTCGAAAACCCTACAATTGAAAAAATTAGGGAAGTGGCAAAATTTTCTCTTCCTACTACCATTTTTCTAACGAAGTTGAAATCCTCTAAAATATCTCTTTTAGAATCAACGCTGCGCAATGTTTTTAGTGATTTGGTTTTGTGGATCGAAAATTTTGGCTTGAGTGTGCCTTTTTCAATGGAAACATCGAAGGAATGGAATCATGGCGAAAAAGTAGATACCAAGAGACATAGTGGAGAATCAATGGAACTGCTTGTTCAATTGCTTCGGAATATTCGATACTGCTGTGATGCTCTATTTTATGTTGGGCTTGCTATTCCTGAAAGAGGCGTTACCACTGCCACATCTTGTAAACTAAATATTGAGGCAATTAGGTCTCAATGTCAGGGGATCAAGGGAGGTGAAGAACCTACGCTTCCGATAACCTCTAAAAATCAAGATTTACGTACGCCATACATTTCATTTAGTGTGCTTTTTTCCCATTTTAACCTTATTGAAAATACTCGAAAGAAAATGCCAAATGAAGGATTGTTCCTTTATGATTTCATTATTTGAATAAACTTTGTTTTTTTGGTTGAGTTTGTTACAGTGCCTGTCCAGCTCAAATGCCAATGGAAAGAGTTCGCAGAGCTCGCGGATACTCTGGAGGAATACAAGCAAAACAAAGAGCAAACTTCCTTGTGCAAGAAACTAAAAGAAAAGGCAAGAGCATTGTTGCTCGAGTTGACGGAACTTGTTAAACTTTGGAATCTGCAATTTGGTTTGGTAGAGACCGAAACACGAATGAAACAATTAATAGTCAACGATGCTAAGCTACTTAATTCTAAAAAAATAACAAAATTACAAGAAGGTAACAAAGCTTAAAGAAACTATAAGGAATCCTACTGTTAAAAAAAAAAAACGTTCCTTGTTGTAGGGGGAATTATAGTATTTACAGCCCTATGTTTCCTACATCTTCAGGCATAGCACACTATCAAACAATCCTACAACGAGGATTTATGGATCCCCTCCAGTTACTCTTTCAAGTCTTCGGTCTTCGGTCACGCAATGACAGTACTGAGGCTTCAATGCGAGAGCGTAGTAGCACAGCGGTTAGCTCTTTTGCTGGTTTATCATGACGATAGCACAATGCTTGCTGACTTTGAATTTACATTGATTTTTCATACAAAAAATAAAAATTGTAAATGTGAACTAAGAGGCATATTTGTGAGTAGTGCTATGCCTCCTTAGCAGCGAATAGCCACTCCCCACTACTTCACACTGCGCCATTTGCGTGAACTTTTTGGCGATATTAGCCTTTGCTAGTCCAGCTGTAATGTATATGTGAATGCAAAACTGCTTTTCATTCGCTAAATCCCAAGAGTCACACATACGCGTGAACGTTCAGCTTTATGTTTTGCATCCAACTTTCAAATGTATTAAAAGAACTTCAAATATTCTAGAAAAAACATTATTTTTATCATGCAGTGCTCTGATTTTAAGAAAAAACCGCATGGCTCGCATTACAAAATATCACTGACTCCCCAGCGAGTGGTAGTAGCGCTAGAGGAAATACTACCAGATTTACTTTGGGGAATTCAAACTGCTGAGCAAGTCATGACTCCTTCCTAAGTAAGTGCTTTGCTCCAACATACTATCGCACCGAGGGGCGTAGTACAAAATCTCTCACGAGAGAACGTGCGTAGCCGCAATAGCTGTGTGCGCAACTTAGCCGGAATCAGCTAAAAGTGCAATCTCTCCTATTTTCAGGTTTTGAAACTATCGATTCTTACAAATTCAATCCGTTGCTCAACGCACAACTTCCGCCATGACGTGTCAGAGTAAGGAATTCCTTGTCTACGAAAGCATCTCGGTTATACTTGTGCACATCTTCGACAGGTGCAACTGTTTAATCTCTAGTAAAACTTAAGAAGAGATACATTTTGTACTATGGCCCCGTAATTTCTTCTTTGAAGTATATACCAAGTAATGAAGTGCCCGCATTTTTGCTGCAACTCAAGATTTCTCTTGTCTCACGACTTTTATTGCACTGTAATAAGTTGCCTACCGCCTTTATCGTTTTGAATTGATTACAAACCACAGCGCTTGAGTGACCATCCCCGCTACTTTCTTTTGGCCCTTCAGAGCCTCACCGATATTTTCGGCGTTGATATTTTAAACTTGAAATAGAGGCATTAGTGACTTAAAAATATGCGATATTTTTCGCAAAAAGAGCTATCGTTGAGCACCAATTTGTTCCCTCTTACAGTTACTCCGCATAGTAAATAAAGAACATCAATTGGATAATAACTATGATACACGTGAACCCACATAGTAAGAGCAAAAGAAAAAGTATCTCCACACTTAAAAGTGTAATTTCTCAAGAAAGTTTGATGGTTGTAGACTAGCATTTAGGGACGTAGCAACAATAAAATGGAGGGGTCTGAAATTTATATCCAAGCTCTGCAAACGGAGGAATCTAGACTTACTTAGACTTGACAGGATGTGAAGAATATTTTAACCAACGCTAAAATTCTAGAGTACTAGAAAAATATATGGGGGGGGTTTTCACGCATAGCGAAACTACGCTTGAGAAACCATTCTTTGAATCAAACCACCAGTACAAGAGGTGAGTCTTTTTGCAGCTTTTCGCCTCCATTCTCTACCTAGTTCAGGCTAGCACTCTGCAAATACATATTTCGCGTTAACTTTACGCACGTGCAACCCTGCACACTCTTTCAACATAAACCAATCGTTAAAAATATCCTAATCAATTCGGTCGCATTTCTCTCCATTCGTATACAAAAATGATGTTTTTTGGTTTATTACAAAGAAAAATACATAAGTGCATTTACCCTCTCATGGGAAAATGAAAATATGTTCAGCAGTTAAGCTAAATTTTATATAAAAATAATACACTGCCTGTACGAGTTAAAACACGAAATTGAAAATACACATGGGCGTGCGCCTCCATTTTGATCAGAATGCATTTTTTATAAAACATGTTGAATTGGCCAATTTTTCTGCTGTTGGAAAAATAATCAAAAATACTAAGTTGACTTTTTGGAACGGATGATGGTGATCGAACTAGCCAAGACGCATTACATCAGGTCCTTCTTCATCTTTCCGTTGCTGCGTAGGATCGACTTGGATTTTACTATATCTACAAAGCAACAAACACGTTGAAGTGTACATACATGCGCGCATTCTATTATTTCACAGCTACTACAATTCCCCACGAATAGAGGAAATTGCTTTCAAATATATCTCTATGCGTTCTGTATTACCCTATCAGTGAAGCCACAGGCTTTCCTAACACAGTAGTTTAGTTCTTACTAAAAGAGGGACTACAGGCTATGCTTTGTAACAAACCTTTCCATTAACTGTGCCATTTTATGTTTATGCTCCATAGAAGGTTCTTTCCTTTTAGATTCTGTTCGACTAGGAGAAGAGGCTTTCGCAGAATAATGTTGTCTTTCTCTACCACTATATCGTGGACTATTAGACCTGAAGAGAGAGGGGTGTGTACAATAGCAAATGTCCATAAATAGTAAATAAAATCGTTTAAAAACACTACAGACCAAGGCACAAAAACAAAGATAGCACAAAGGGAAGGGGGAATGAAAGAGGCTGCAGTAGAAACACTACATTCGTCTATGCATGAAGAAAAAAATGTGCAGTGAAATGAATTTAATAGAGGATAAAAAATGCGCAACGAATCTACTCAAATAGAGAAGGAACCCATGTGTGGCAAGTTTACTATAAAAAAGAAAAAATACACAGCAAAATTACTATAATAGAAAAGAAAAAATGTACAGCTCCACACTGCATTCATCCAAGCACCTGGAGCGTTTTCGAGTTGAACACGTATCAAGTTTTAATGACAAGGACGATTTATAAGACGTTGGCCTCCTCGCATAATCCTAACAAATTAAAGACGTATACAATTGCATGTAAAGTGAGCAGACATTGCTACACATGAAGAAGCGTTGCGTTTGCTATACATGCAACTTCTGACCTTTCCAGTTGCCAGCGCCTTTTCTCTCTCACGCCTTCTAAATTCAATAAGGAGCTCTTCTTGAGTCTGCAAAAAAGCAAAAAGTTTGCAAGCTTACATATCTCCAAATTTTCATCCATGCAGTACTGTATACCAAATGACATAAAACAAATAATTCCTCACGAAGTGAGAAGCATACCTTGGGTACTGCCTTAGTATCCCCCTTGATCATGCTAGCACTTCGACTCCTACTACGACTATAACTTCGCCTACAGTATAACATAAACAAAGAAACAAGAGAGGAGATACAAAACCAAGACAAAGAAGCACACATATAGCAACAAAACATAACAAAAATACTACAGAAAAGTAAAAAATATAAACTCTAAGCTCCTCATAGTACTCACCGATGTCGCTCTTTGCTGCGACTTCGACTTCGTCGTCCCGAATGATGCGTTTTGCCTTTTTTTTTGTGCTTCGATTTTTTACGCTCTTTACTTCTACTTCGTTCACGATGCTTTTCGTGCAATACAACCAATCCAATATCTATCATTTCTTCATTACCGTCTTCCAATTTTACAATTACAGAAACCCGACCGGGTAAGGAATCATCAATATCCAAAACTTCACCATCAAGCCAATCGCCACTACAAGGGAGCATTAAAACAGTTATTAAAGAAAAAAAAAGTGACACACATGCACAAAAGAGACTATTAAAAAAAATGCAGTTACATTCTAGAAGAGAGGCAGAGGCCGTTTACATAATTCACAAAAATTAGCTTCTTGTTATTGAATAAAATACATACAGCTAGCGACAAGATACGCATGTCAATTCTACCTACTTGGAGCACGCGCTCACTTTCCTTCCTTCAACGAATTCGTGTAGCTGCGCTTTGTTTAGTTTTTTTCGTTTCCTATGTTCATCTAAAGCTATGAGCTGAGCACCGTATTGGTTCTTTATTTTAACTGGTAAACGTGGTAGAACTGTAATAAGAAAAAGCGTTCAAACTAAACCATGTGTACAGAAAAACGAGAAATAATAAGGCTAGGAACAGACATCGCGTTACTCGATTACATTGTATACTTTCATAGAAGATAAGGAAATTCACAACACGACAGTTGAGCGTCAATCAGGTGATATTAGAAGCCTTTCATACGCTTTCAAGCTCGCCTTCATGCTTGTAAAGGCCTTACTACATCAAAGAAATAACACTCGAGCCATTTTACTTTTATCAAAAACGCTTGATCGAGATATATCAAAACTAGAGTGTTCTATCATTAAAAATTATGCAGAATTACGCAACTACCCATTCCTCATTGAAAAGATTTGCCCCACCCAGCAATGGGGAGGAATTAAATGTGTGAGGCATGATGATGCCTCAGCCCTATTATTTTTAACATGCTGAAAACTCTTGAAAATCATAAATATGAGTTGGAGGGTACATGGGTTCATGAGGCATGCATAGGAAGTAACTTCATAAAGCATACCAGAACACAATCACAGTTCATTTAAGATATATATAGCACATCTGTGCTTCCAGGAAATTCCAACTGGCAATACTCACCTGTGTTAAAATATTTGTCTTCTGTAATCAAACTTTCAACGTACTCCCCCATATTCATTGTTCGCACCTTATCGGATCCAGGTGTAAATTCTTCATCATCCAAAAAGTATGGCTCAAACCAGCTCCATAACTGCAGGATGAAACAAGGCAGCTCCAATCAACGTAAGGCACTATGCACAGTTCACTTCGTCCAACAAGAAAACATATCTCACTCTCACTAACGTACTATTGCTGAAAATTTTAATACGAAAGGAACATGTATTAAAATACTGAAACCTAAACAAACTCTCACCTTCTCAGGAGGGTGCACATAACGAAGATATAAAAACCCAGCGCTTCGAATGTAAGGAGAATCAACATGATCCAAAAGTCCAGTAACCTAATAGCATGGAAACCATGCAGCACATAAAAAATTGATAGCAAATCTATAGAAAATGATAATAAACCGTTACCAGCCAAACGTGTTCATAGCAACAATCAACAATTTACCTGGTTTTCTGTTAATTTCATTGTAAAAAATTTATAAAGACAGCAAAACAAAGTTGAGGGGGCACGAGAACTACCGGCAACGTACGGTTCCGCATGCTCAGCATATTGATAAAGTTCATCCACTACCTCAGTATAATGCTTTAATTGACTGAAGCAAAAATAACAGTATACAGTATTTTTTCTCGAGAACAAAATCTTCAACAAAGACAAATAAGTCCCACATTAAAATATGATAAACTTACTATAATGACTTAAAATATTCCGAAGACAAGATATTTCCACGAAGAAGGTTATTTACGTTGAACGTTTGGATATCGGTCCTGTAAAATCAAGAAGTATAGCATAAATTAAATATTAGCATGGTTGCATAAAATACATGTCATGCTTTCCAGAAAATTATACGAAAAAAGAGAGAAAATACATACATTTCAACCATGTTCTTTCTCTCCTCGGTAGGGCGTTGGGATTCTTGAGCCTGTCCAATTCTACCAATTTGATGAACTGCGCTTTTGTATTTTCTACATAATTTACACTTCAACTGGGGTTTAGAATGTAGATGACAACGAGGGACTTCCGCCAGCTCGTCTTGTTCAGATTCCATCGTAGGAGGAGGATTCCCCGCAGCGGGGTAGTACACCATTTGAGAAGCCGCTCCTACATTTAAAGTGGCATAAAAAGTCGGCTTCACATAATCTAAAATAGCGGGTTTCCTTTTGATCATAAAAGCAAAAATGCTTTAACAAAAATGACGTAGGTTAAAAGGGACTGTGAAAAATAAATGGTAAAAATAAAAACATGATATACTTGAAAATCCGCAAACATGTCAAGGACAAAATTTTTATAGGGAAAATTTGCTACTTCAAGAAGTGAAAACAAATAAGAATGTCAATCCACAGGTCGGAAAATCGTCAAAACTTGATACTTCTACACCAGTAATACCCAGTACAATAAAACAATTGCAAAACGCCGAGACTAAGTATATTCATTCCATCAAAATACAGCCAAATCAAGCTAAAATAAAGTAGAAATGGGAACGAGATGTGGCAAACTAACTAGAAAAACTAACTATGAGGAGTAAGGCCCATATACGACATATACGGAGCCGCATTTCCTTGCGTTACATACGGATAGACAGAATGCTGCGAGAAAGGAGGAGGCGGTGGAGGAGGTTGAGGCAGGGATGGCTGATTAATCATTGAATGTGTAGTAGCTGATGCCCCAGGGGCAGTCAGCTGAGTAGCATTGACCGCGGTAGGTTGCATAGTGAAAAAATATAAATAGAATATAAAAAAAACGGCTCAACTGCACGAAGCGTTCATTAACTGCAAAAGAGTCCAAAAAAATTCATGCAGCAAACTTGGTAAAGCTAACACATTCAACACTCAACAGGAAGAAAAAAATGTACAAGAGGATGCTGTTATTAGGCGATAGCTGCGGTTTCAAGACAACATAAAACAGATATCCTCCCTTGCAATCATTAACAACATGAGTAGAACGGGCCCAAAAGTATCCACTTTACTCTTTCATACGTATACATCCTTTAATATTACCACCTCAAATAGATAAAAAATAACAAAGGTAATGTGATCACGAGATAGTTCCTATGTACACATTTTGAGAGCGAGTAGAAGATGTAGGCTGACTTGCCCCGATGGTGGGAAGCACTCAAACAGTGATGAACTCTTTTCACGTCGGCTGCGGAGTGAAAGAAATACTATGATGGGAGGTCCAAAGATGTATTGATTCAGCTTTAGTGAACTAAATGAGCACAACCGCCGTTTACAGCACTGAAGCAGAACAGAAATTAGAGTTGGCAGTCTGTTTTCTTGTAGGAAGATAGGAAGTGTCCGTTGTCTACGTTAAATAACAGACAAGAAAAATATCTACGTTTTACTGCAGGTACCGCCAATATATATCGGGGAATTTTATCGATAGCAATGTTGCGGCCAGGTAATGCCCACTGCATCTCAGCGCAACCTCCCCCCAGTTTATTCTCATAAGGGGATGGCAACGCGATTACAACTTGAAAGAAAGATGAGCGAAGCAAACAATGCTCAGAAATGACTTATCTATTTAAAAGATATTGAGGAGAATGATAAGATTAATGTTAGAGACATAACTTTAAGCTGTAGATCCGCAATGCGGGTAATATCTCAATTGGAGTTTTGGGTTGAATACTTGATTTAAAAATTTGTCATATGCATTTAAGTGCATGGCTTGCTGATATATATCTCAGTAGCTTAATTTGCACTTAATTATCAACAGTATTTCCAGTTGAAAAAAGAAAAGGTGTGGAAAGACTTTATTCTCGTTTCTTTAGTGTGACAGGCTTCCAACAAAATTTGTTATCAATATTGTTGAATGTATGCTAAATTCACATATTTAATATTCTACTACTTACTCTTGATTCCAAAATATTTAATTTGTTTCTACTCGACAGTAATCGTGGTGACTGCAATAGCCCTTAAAACACAATTGCATGCTCATTTTTCATTGAAGTCACTTCTAAGTACTGCTAGGGGCCTTCAACCCGTAGCACAGAAAAGGCAACTCAACCAATGAGATATTCTCCAACAGTTGTAATGTTTCAAATTTTATAAGAAAGTATCTTGTATAACGAATGAATTTATCGAGAAGAGTGAGTGTAATATACAGAAAAAGCGATATTTTTAGTACAGAAAATACCAAGGCAATTTTCTGTAATAATTGTGCACATTTTTCGCAATTCTATTAGAAGATTCTATCCAAATAACTTATGACCGTGAGACTTGCTGCGGCATATCCTAGAGTATAGTTAATGTAACTGGCTTAATAGATCTGCTTGTTCGAATGAGAACTTACGGAAAAATGAACAAAAACGGAAGTAGTTAAGCAATAGTAGTCGTACTTATATCCTTTATTGTACATGCTTGTAAAATGACATATGCATGGAAAAGTTAATGAAAAAACAAGATTTCATATGAATTTGGGCTTCGGTTATATTTATAAATTGTTGATAACTCGTAAAAGTAACAGTTAAGAAGTAAAGCAAAAATGGGCACTCGCTTATCCAATGAAAATATGATTTTTGCTTTTAATTCCTCTTATTACAATAACCTTTTTACCAGATCTGACAAAGAAATGATGATTTGCTTTTAAGAACATATTTGGAATTAAAACAATATTAATATTAATTCGTGTCTCACAACTGACATACCACTAAGTTGAACATATTTTTTGCTATCTTTTGAACAATTTATCATTTAATTACCACAAGTAAACTCTTATGACTACCTTTCAATAGCTTAAGAAAAATAATATAGATTTTTCTGAGGTATTAGATGGTTTCAAACGCTAATTTTTTTTGCCGTTATGATGTTTTTTCCATTTAACTGATTATTTTTCTCCAAGAAGTGCATCGATAAAATAGTTCAATTTTTTAAGGCTTCGCTAATTACAAAACTGAAATGTGCTGCTTTTTTAAAAATTTCTTTACCGCTTGCACTCGAGAATGGCATGACATGTAAAAAGATGTTACTCCGATTTCATATGCTTCTCTCCCAGAATGAAAAGAGTTACAATGTTCTTTAGTGTTTAAAAATTTGTATTTCAGATAAATTGCATTACTCAGACAATAATGACTCAAGAATTAAAATGGCTAATTTTTAGAATAATTTGGGATACTGTGCAAACGATGTATCAAGCTTTATCTTAAGAGAAATGAAACTTGCTTTCAAGATGCAATAGGAAAAGCGCATTATTATTAAGAAAGTTAATTTCGTCACTCTGCGGCAGAAAAACGAGGCGTCATGTTTTAGTGACGCACTACTACTTTCTAGGCTTGCAGCATTTTCCTTTCTTTAGTATAGCATTGATGTTCAAGACAAAACGATAAAAATCGTATCTGTCGCGGCAACCCAACTTTGTGATTTGCGAGCCCCTTCGGTTGGTTCTTCGCTTCAGCATGTAGATCTTTTTTCATTTTCATCTGTTCCCTTGCAATATTTTTTCGAGAGGAATCCATGATATAAGTCGTAACAAATTTATGTGAAATGAACTTGTTACGATAAAAATTACTTCTACAAGAGCCTTCCAACAAATTAAGGCTTAACTCTCATCGTACTAGGGTCATTCTATTTACACAATTTCTTACCTTCAGTTTCACCAGATGTTTTTATATAAAATTGAAATATAAATTATAATCCCTTTTCGAGTAAACTCCCGTGTCACAAGGGGAGATGAACATGAGAAGGTGAGATTCCAGTAGATTTTTTAGTGCGAGGGTGCTATGATCATTAGATCTTTTTCGGTATCTAGAGTGTTTGAGAGACCTCAGTAACTTTTAAGGAACAAAATAATAGAATTATAGGCACATATTAATGTGAAAAGATTTCGAAATAGAAATATGCATTTGCAGGACAACTTTCTCAACAGAAATGGATACTAAATCGGTATTGTTTGACGCTTCAGCAACTTATTTTAAACATTTATTGTCTACAATTAAACTCTTTGAAGTGAGGTCGAATGAAGCATAAATTAACTCTTCTGTTTGTTTGTACCAGTTAATCAGCAAATTTTTACTTTATTGTCATAAAGCACATAGATTGAGCAATTTTGTATGAAATGCGAGAGTTCTCTGTAGGCACTCAACAATTTGAGAATACTCTAATTTGATCCTGTTCAATTTGCCTTAAAAGCAGATAAAAAGCTAATTCTGATAACCAAAGCAGCACGAAATATCATATTGTGCACCCGCTGCGCAGCATCGCATACATTTCCTTTTTACTTTCAGAAGGATAACAAAATCATACTCCCGCAAGAGACACCCACGTCTGGTATGTTTTACTTTCAGAACGTAATGCTACTTCCACATAAAAAGCAAGCAACATTTTCAAGGTCCTTTTCATTTTTAGACTCGAAGACAAATGGTAACAAATTAAATGGATGTAACGGAATTAAATCATTGAAAAAATTACTTTCAGGAGATTGTACAAAAAAGTGAGATAGATATCTTTACCTGAATTTTGATAGAACTTAATAGAGCAAATATATTTGTAAAAGTACATGATCCGAAGAGAAGCTGATAGTCCGTTATTTTCATTTTATTTCAGCAGAAAAAAACCCGGATATTTTACTTCTCACTCCGCTTCCATTTCAGGCAAGTGCTTTGCTTACATCCTCTAAAAAATGTTAAAGTGCCAAAATGTGATTTAACACGAAGAAAGTACTTTGAATCAGACCGTACAGCAACTACCGAAACAAAAAGTATGGTAATTGAAGAGATGCAGAAGAATAAAACCATTTTACAATCAATATCGGAACAACCGAGCGCTGTCGTGGTACAGCATGCTAGTGTACCCTGCAAAAAGGCACCTACTGTATGCAGCGCATGCTCACGAGAACAAGTGGGGAAGATACATACAAGTGCCGAAGGAAAAAGATGCCAGATACAGCTTGAAAAAAAAAATTTAGATGATCACAGATCAGATTTACAATCCGAAGTGCGTTTTCACCTTTTGAAAGAATATATAATTGCATTGCATTATTCAGCGCAAAAATAAGTATGCAGCAATATTGCAAAGTAGTTAATTTGTATACCCAGGAACCAAAAAGAGTACTCACCTTGCAAAATATTTCTTTGCAAATTGCAGGTGACATATAGCAATACTGAAATATGCAAAGAGCGCCTAGACTATCTAGCAGATCAAAACCGAGATATTGTACAAATGTTAAACGGTTTGTATTGTGAAATAATTTCACTTCTTATTGAATTTTTTCATTGAAGAACTCTGAATTAAAAGTTGTTAAAGCTATTTTCTGTAGAATATCATAAGCAATTGCAAGCTCTACGAACAACCAACACAACAATGGAAAGTTGCAACGAAGAGGTATGCATACATGCTAGAGAGTTGATAAGGCCGAAAATATTTAAAATACCTTTCATATTCATTTTCCTCATGTGAATAACCATGATTAAAGAAATAAAAAAGTAACTGCTCTTGCTATATACCAAAATCACTCGCAGCAAGCTAAAATTCGACGCAATAGCTAAAGTACCATTGCAAATTTATATAAAAAAGTACTACAAAAATAGCTACATCAGACATTTTCTCTTCTATTTTCCAGCTAAATAGGAAATTAAATGAAGCTTATTATCACATCGAATGCTTAAAGTCTACAAAGCTCGATAGTAAGCATTCATTCATGTAGGAAAAATCGTAGCTGAAGTTTAGAACAAAGTATCCACTTATGACAGGTGCCAACAATCATAAAATGGAAGAAGAGTTATTTATGAGTTTTTTCAATGTTGCAGCCACAGCACAACTACGCGATCTACTTTCTCACGTGGAAACTGAAAAATTCGAGCTTAGTAACGAACTCAGCAAGGCTTATCAACGAATACAGTCTGAACAACAGATACGTCAGCTTAAGGAAGATCAACTAGATAAAATGACAACCAAATTTGCTGCACTAATATCTTCAATCCTTCCAAAAAATAAAGCTGAAAAAGTTGATAAAAGTGTAGATAAGGATCTGCAAAACAAATGCCAAGAAACAATTTCAGAAGAAGATACAGAACGAATATATATGTATATTACGGAAAAGGGTACTATAATTTGTTATGAGCAAATCAAATTTTGACTTGATATGCAAAAATAGACACTTTGAAAGGGCAGATATTTTCAGAAAGAGACTATATGTCAATATCTTTTAATATTTTGGAAGTAGAAATACCTCTTATAGCTAGTCTTTTCACGTGCGCATCCATGAAAATGTTTATATAGTATTGGGCTGATGATACTATCATTACTTTTACAGGGCAGCGACTCAATGAAGTGATTTCAGAAAATAAGTTACTGAAAGAAGAAGTCACACAGCAAGAGAAAAAACTAGCAAAGCAGACGGATCATATAGCAAACCACATAAAGCGATCTAACAATTTGCGAAAGTATATCACAGCGCTGCGATTATCGTGCAAAAAACTTCAATCAGTAAGCAGCCCATCTGAATAGTCTCATTTTTTTCTTGCTAGAAAATAAAACACATGCCCATTGATTTCGTTTGTAAATGCATTGACCTCAGTGAAACTACCGTAAAAAGTGCTCAACGACTTACACTCAGAATAGTTAACTATAAAAGGCAGCAAACACCTAAATGTTTTAGTATAAGAAAATATGAATCACAGCTGGCTATACGCTTTTTTGCTTCATTTAGCTCAACGATATGAAAACCAGGGAAGTATCAATAGAAAAAGAAAATCGAATAACTCTTCTTCAACTTCTCCAGTCAAAGGTGCCAGACACAATGCGAGGATTACAGCTAAAAGCCTTAAATGCATCAGTCAATAAAAAAGATACTAGATTAGCAAACGTTTCGGAACACAAAGTAAATTCTTTCAATAAATTTCCAACAACAAAATGTACAGTCAATACGACTGCAAGTTCCCTTCAAAAGCAAGAACATTGCATTAAGGAAGCGGAATTATCTAATTCCATTTCTATAGAAAATGACCTTATTGACGGATCTATCGCCGCCAAGATTGATCAATCGAGTTCCATCAACAGTAATAAACCTACCGGAGAAGCTGAACTAAAGAATATAAAACGAAACGGGCGACTTTTATCAGATTCAACCAAAAGTAAAGTTCCATCAGAAATAAGGTTAGCAATGCCATACCAAAAGCAAAGTTACAGCAATGCAAAAAATGAAAAGAGCATTTCCGCATGCGGCAGTAAAAATGAAAACAAACTTCCCACAGTAGGAAATATTGTTGCAGTAGCTCTAAAAAAAAAAGTTAAAGCCACAACAGGAACGCAGTACGAAAATCTTCCTGCAGCAGAAATTCAAAAGGATAGCATAGAACCCAGGACAACCAGCACTAATAATGGCGCATATCAATTGCTGCAAAATCAAGAAAGCCAATGCAACAAAAGTGCTGCCCAAAATTACATTAATGCGCAATCCCAACAAATGCAAGCCGCATTGCTGATGGAAAAACCACTCACTTTCGAATCTGTGGAATTCCATGCTGACTCTCAATACAATACAGTCCCTTCAAACAGAGGCTTGCATCAAAATGACAAGAACTCATGTTTATCAGGGGAGCATGTACTGCAAAAAGAACCAAATTTTGCTTATCTTTCCATGATGCACAGAAAATCAGATACTGCAACTGCAAAACCTTTCGAGAAAAACAACATAAGGCCGGATCGATCATCAAATGAAGGAGGATACTTTTTTAACGACTATGATTTACTTCAGAAATATTCCGCACTAAGCACAAAAACAGGAAATCAAAATGCTTCTAGTAGTTTAGGGACTTCAGTAAATAACAAGTGCACCAATCTCGAGGAGTTATCCAATCTTCGAGCTTATACAGCTAAAATTAGATGTCGGTCGCCAACAGAAGGGAGGCTCTACGCTAAAAGTGTCACACAGTATGCTCACGAAAACAAACAAAACCAGACAAGAGATGCAACCAACACAGAAAATATAAACCAAAAAGATGAAGTCTTAGCAACAAAATGCATCCACGAAACAGAGAATAAGAATTGGGTAGAGAACAACACTAACAAAATGGAATGTCAATGCAAGCATTTTGCATGGCTACCAACAATATATAGTGACGCGGGACACAGGAATTACGTCTCGCCCGACAGTACCAACAAAGGCTATGCCGAATTAGATTGCTCAAATACTGTTTCCAATGATTTTGAAACCAGTGCATTAAGGAAATTCAATAAAACCAATCAGGGGCTTGAAAGTGCATCCATTCCCAAAACTGACAAAAACACAAAATTGATTACTACCAATTGCTTCTGTAGAGAGCTGAGGCAGCCTCATCAGGGTTTCTATAAATTTAATCCTACACACGGTCCCATAGCACACGTTGCCAAGGACGAAGAAGTTTTCCCGCAGGGGAACATAAGAGGATTTCAGTCTAGTGAAAAGATGGAAGCAAACTCAATTGATGCTGGCGTAAAAAGAAGCGAACTACATGACAAAGCAATGATCTCATGGTCATTAAGCGAAGACTCCGAAATTGAATCATCACCCTTTTACAATCATCAGGATGAAAGAAATTATCCAATATGCAATCATTCTAACAATAAGAGGATGGCAGCTACCTAATCAAAAACACATTGCTACTTTCAAACTATAGAGCTAGGAAACTGTGTGGTTATGCTTCCACGTATCTTTGGATGAAATGCATTATGAATAACTCTCAGCAGCAACATAGACCACAAGATTACGTTGCAAATACGATTGGAGAACACAGATAAAGATGAAGACATTTCCAAGGAGCACTTCATCTATTTTTGTTTCCATTATTTACTGTAGCTCAGCTAAAGAACACTGCATAGAATAACCAATCGTAAGAATAAAACACCAGCAGTTTCAAGCAGAGTTGATCCGGATGGGCAAAATTTCAATTTAACGCTTTATGTTAAAACAAATGCACATTGTAAAGCTGAAATCATTACAAGCATCTTAATAAATAGCTATAAGTTCAAAATGATTTTTTGAAGCAAAGTACAATCTAATTGTTATAAGTGCTTCTTTTTTCAAATCGAGAAAGCAATCTCCTTCAGTGTGGGCTAACAAGTATTTGTTTGTAAAGTAAATCAGATCATCAATTTTTATCATGATAGTACAGCTATTCAATAAAAATAAAAGCAATCAATAAATGCGAAACAATCTATTGAATGTCATTACATACCTACAAGATCTGAATTTCTATATAACTTGAATAAAATAGAAGAACATCTTCCTAGAAAACATGTTTTAAGCATTCTAGTTTGTTGAAATGGCTCCACAATCATATTTTTATTTTTTTAAATGTCAAAAAAACACATACTGGAAAATGTCAAAGCACCTCTACTGTTTCGGCCAATATCCTTTAAAAGTGAGATGTATACGCTTTCCACGGCTATTTACAAAATTTGGATCAATCCAGTCGTTCGGTAAACGTTCTTCCGGTAGCTAAATTGCAAAAAATTAAGTAAACATGATCTAAAATACTTTTTCTGTTGAAGATGGAATAAAGAGCAAAACGATATATTTTGCGGCTCCATTTCACATTCAGACATACCGTTCCAGCTTGATAGCACCAAACAACCTCTTGGGTATATTTATCATAAGCAGGATGAAAACGGACACTTCCATCTTCCGGTAGCAGATTCTGCATAGTAAGGTATAGATGTAACCCAAAGATAACAGATATATACCGATTATCTGCTGGGTTTGGAAATAAAAAATCTACTTCACGTTTATTAGACTTACCTCTATTTCATGAAGATATATAGCAGAAAACGGCTCCTTATACTCCATCCGTGAAACGTCAATTAGAAAAGGAGCGGGAAACATTGAGCCAATAACTTCACAACGAATTTTAGGTAAAGCAAGCTCTATTTCATAACCTGTAGGCATATGCTAATTTTTCAGAAGTATCAGCAAATTACCAAATAGCTCTGTAGAAACGGCCAAGCGCACCTTTCATATATGCTGGACAAGCTAGTATTCCTACTACTGCACTTGGTATTTCAATGCTTGTTATTTTTCCAGGTTCATGGCGATGAAGCTTTACAAATCGAATATATTTTTGAACTGTAATATTTATAAAAAGAAAAGCATGCTTTTGCGTAAATTTGATTGCAAAGCATTTATAAATCTTCAATCCACTTTTTACAGTAAACCAAGATAAAATGATATAATTACCTGGGTCTGTTTCTATATGAGAAATCACACAATTCTCAACTTTGTTACCAAAAGAAATACGCAATGGCCTACCGGAAAAATCTATTAAGACAACGCAGCATTCATATGCAACTAATAAGTAATATACATCAAAATTTAAACAACATTTGCCTTCTTGTATATATAAGCAACTACGTATTTAACTCATAATTGCTGCGTCCATCAAAAGATAATTTAAATTATTTTCATTCATATTGGGAACATACATCGTTAGTAAAACATTCCTAGTAAGCATTCTTACGCATAGAAATATGGCCATGCTCTTCTTCAAAAGCGTGGGGAATTATTTCCTTTGCTCGCAAGCAGAAACGCTGATATGGGCCATTTTTCCAAATTGCTGCAGGAACTAAACCACGGTCACGAAGAGTTTCTTGACGGGAAAATCTTGGCCAGTATTCCCCAGTAACATTAAGGGGTGAGTGGGTTTTGCCATCTTTATTGTAATAATGAGGTGCATTTGCAAAGAACTTTTTCATCTCACCATGAAGCAACGGCCATTGCATGGCCTTCAGTTCACGTTGCGCAGTCGAAAACCACTTGGGACAAGGTTCCCCAATAAATGGGCTAATACTGCGCATTACTGCTGCACAAATCATCATTCTTTGATTTCTCCTTCGTAGGGACTCACTACGTATTCATTGGCAAGCAGCCAATTCATCCTCCCTTACAAAGTGCTATTGAAATTGCAGGAAGCTAGCACTGATACCGTTTAGTAAAGAAAAGACCATACGAAAAAGCAACATGAGGGAGAAACATCTACAGCAGTAGAAAAAAATTATTGTCATTTCTTTCATAAAATTAGGAAGAGTTCAATCAGGCTAGAAACTAGGGAGTGACGAGCCAACAAACTCCCGGTAGGTCCGCTTGAAGCATTACATAGAGCTCACAAATGGGCATTCCAATGCTCCTGAAAATGGTGAATCATGCAAGAAGTTATCTTCTGCTAACAAAAGATGAAAGTCAACAAATATTACAACTCAACGATATTCCTAATTTGAGCCTAGCATATCTGCCTTCTGTGAAATTAAAAAAACAAAACCGGAAAACCCTATTATTGCTGCATCAAGCTACTCTTGTAAAAAGATTAGCATTTCCCAAGGATGATAGACAAGAGTGGTTCCCTAAAACGTATGGCAGATTTGATAGAAAGAACGCAATTTCACTAAACCACAGCAAGCTTTATTTCGGAAACAAAAAACTCGCTTTGGAAACTACAAAATGGTTCAAAAGCACACCTACAGAGTTGTGATACATGAAAGAGAGGGCTTGCGGACAGATTAAGCAGAAGGCAACAGGGGACGCGGAAGTTAAAAGGCTCCGAAATTAGTTACATTCACATTACTACCGTAGTTTGGGTAAATCGCAAGTGGGTTGAAAAGATCTAAATGGGGCTAAGAAGGAGGGTTTAGAGGATGCAATCTTTATTTAAGTTTCCCACAAGAGAACGAATGCACTCATACACTGTGATTAGCAACAACTCATTACGACCACGTGGTAAATTTAATAAAAGAATTTGTTCGTCCAATGACACATTATTGTTAGCATAAGATTAAAAAATTCGTCTTCACTGGCCCTTGCACGATAGAGTGCGGATAACAGTACAAAGATTTCGGAAATAATCAAATTTTGTTCAGGAGAGGAGACCGCTTTAGAATTCGGCGGTTCTCTACACTCCTTTCTGATTCGATTCACTGCTTCATTATTACATGGTATTCAGTGAATTTTCAGCGTTAAACGAAAAGCATTTAACGTACCTCTCCCACTAGTTATTAACAAAATGTGGCTGTCAAGGGAAAGAAGAGACTCTTTTAGCTCTGATTCATAAACTTCGCATAATCCCTATTGGTATAAAGGTGAAATGCAAAAACAGGAGTGTTCAATCAAAAAGCTTCTTGGAAAGTAACCAGTAAATAAAGGGAAGCAGGGTACATGCCCAAATTCAAAATTACTGAAGAACAAGCATTTCATGAAAGAGCGAAGTAGCGCAATGATTAAATATTAAGATATTAAATATTTAAGTTAAAAAACTGGGCCGTTCGCTAATTCAATTTTCAACTCTTGTTTTTTCAACGAAATGGAGGAGCTTTTCCATTTCTCTCAGCGTTTACTGCTAGCACAATATAGAGGCAGCAAAGCGGACGCAGCTTTGCTTTGTCCATTACATCGTCTTGTACACGCTTTAATTTAGCGAATTTTGCTTTTACTATTAAGTTGTCCTGCATTTGATTTATTTCTATTTGTCTGAAGCAAGAAATTTAACTGTTTACATTTTTACAGCGCGATGTAATTATCAAAACGAATTCAAGTAGGCTCTCAAGCTGTTAGTAGTGAGGGCAAAGTCAGCTGTACCTTTTTTTCTTGTTTCTTATGCTTACTGCGTCATCTATACGTTATTTTGTCTCTTGAATGGCTATTTTAACTTACTGCCTAGTCTTATAACAATTTGAATAAAAGTTTACTCCGGAAAAACGTGCAAACACGAACTGCTGCGGCTACATTTACTTGAAACTAGCTGAGAAATCTTCAAATGGAGGTATTGTCTACGACACTGCATGAACGGCCTATCTTTCAGCAGAAAGTAAGTTCTACCAGGCTTTGCTATAAAACCACGATAAAATTCAGAGCAAGATGCCTCCCAATGCTTTTTTTTGTTTTCTCTTTATGAAATGATTCAAATGATCTCTAATTGAAATTTGTCACTAAATATTGATGGTTGTTTATTTAAAAAGAGCCAATTCATGTGTACAATATTTAAATTGATTGTTTAACTTGCTCAATATCAAAAATAATTAAATGGGGGCCGAATTTCATTAGATACATGCCGCTTCAACATAGAAAAGAGGAACTTGTATGATGGAGGTATTCCTCATTAATTCTCATTTGCTGAGATAGGCTTTTCTCTGTGAATCAATAGCTCAGATTTCTGTGTAAACAAAGCTGTTTTTCAGTTACATTCAGTAGAAATGGTGTAGGTGGTAGAACTCCATACGCCCGTTTGGAAGAAAAAATACTGACAGGCTCGACTATAATAGATGCAAGTTTTCTAACTAACCATAGTGTTTGTATGTAATAAGTTGTTTCCGCCTTTTACCTTGCTTGTAGAATTCTGAGGGACTTTCCGTGGAAACTGAAATGACTAGTAACGGAAAAGTTGGTGATCTCTGAAGTCAACGAGAGACCATTGAAAGATCTCGTGCAAGGGTCATCGCAATTCCATTAAAGTTGGTTTTGGTTAATCATTCATAGCTTTTTTTATATTGTTTTCTGTGCTAATTTTGATTTTGTGTTTGGTTCCTCAAGTTTTTGAATCCCACTTTCTTCTTTTCTAGGCCACTGCGCTTGTTGCAGGAAATTTGATGGAATCTAATTATATCGCCAATTCTATGGTGAGCTTGGCCTGTAATGCTCCCATTTGAATAAGCGGACCATTCATTTTTTAATGAGCTTTTCTATCGTTTTAATGCTTTCAGCAAAATTGTGGATTAAAATTGTGTGTTTCTTTACTATTTTTATCATTGCTATTGCCATAATTGTAGGTGGAGTAGTGTTATTCACTAAGATATAAAATCTTTTTTTTATTTCGTTGTAAAATAAGCTGCGCTGTGTTTTTTACCATGCTCTGGTCATTGTAAATTTTAAGTTTCTGTCGATGTAATTGTAACTACGCTACACTAATTTCTCTATTCAAAGGAAAAAGAAGAATTTCCGAAATGATTTTGCTTTATAATTACAATGCTTTTGAAGCAAAAAGGCTTGTAAAGCGTGACTAATTCTAAGATATTGCAGCTTTTGGGAATTTTTTCAATGATTTTTTATAGTCTCTATAACAAAAGGCTGTGCAGTGTCTTCAACTATTAAACTTGTGCAAGAAGACGGAGAAGGAGTTTCTTCACTGCTTATTGAGGTTGGAGGAGGAGTCGGAGGAATTGTTCCTAATTTGAAATTTCTCGTCTTCTCAAATGACCACCCGTTATTAAATTGTGAAAACAGCGGAAGCTCACCTGCGAGATAACACCCAAATTGCATTGACTTCATTTTTATCTCATCGATACTAAAGATTTTATAATAAGAATATTAACGCTTGTGCTATACCAGAGCCAATAATAGATGCACTTTCTCTTCTACCAGACAAAGCATTCCCTGCTTCATATTTATCCCAAAAATCGTTGTTAAAAGATGAATATTTGCCATCTTCTCCCTGTGATTTCACAAGGTTATTTTGCAGCAGAATTGACTGTTGTTGTGTTGGTAAATTTTCCTTTGATTTTTTTTGCCAAGTCTTGTCGAAAGTGTGCGCTCCATTGTTGAGACAAACTGTGTAAATTGTAAACGCTTGTTTATCTGAGTGCAAGATAATATTTTTTTTAGCACAAAATATTTTACCATGATCAAGGGAGGCAATCACCGCTTCAAGCTTTTCAAGCGCTTCGCCACTGACAAAGATGCCAGAACTAGAGTCCAAGTTCTACCAACAAATACAGCAGCTACGAAAAATATTTACGGCAAATATTAAGAGAAAAGGGCATTTCAATGTAAAATTGTGCTTGGCGTACTTGTTCGCCAATAACTTCAGCCAAGGTTGAACGAATATCTTGAAGTTGTACAATCAATCTGAAACATCAAGAGATGAAGGTATGCTGACATTTCGTTTCCAATTCTGATTAATGCATCAGACTAATTAATTCAGCTAACCTGCCCTTTATTGCTACATTGTTCCTTTGGCTATCAATTACTTCTGTTATCCTCCGCCGAATATTTTGAATCGACTTTTCATTCTCCTGCAACATGCAAATCGCTATTTAACTAAGGTGAAAAGCTGCATTTTAAACATTCTATATATAGGTGATACAAGAATTGTAAAAGAACAAATAAAGTAAGCAGCTGTGAATGATGTGCAGAAGTGTAAGCATACGTCTAATTCCATTAAAATACTTGCTATTACATCCTCCTCCATAACTGCCTCAAAATTTCAGGTTAAAAATCCAGTTTTGCCTTAGAAAGACCTTATCGTCGCAAATGTAGCTTTCGAAGGGAAGGAATTGCTCATGTATCACATCGAAAATAGGAAATGGGGAAGCTAGCAAATCGAAATTTTTTACTACTTTGTGACTAATTTATTTTGCGATATGCCTGGATAAAGCGAAACAAAATTTTCAAGCTCATGCTGTCAAAATTAAATTTACTGAATGCTTTTAATAGCTAAAGAAATCTTCACTTGTTTAACCAAATTGATGCTTAACATACTTCTGCATACTGCAAAATTTGTCAGTTATATCTTAGCTAGGAGATGCGTAGGAGCACTCTAAAATGCGTATTTGCTTAATGAAAAATGTCACCAGAATTAGGAGCTATGGTTAGATGAAAGACTGAAAATTAATTAAGCATTATTTGTAAGGTTGTCACCGGCATTATAGAAGAAGCTCTGCTACTGTTCTTCGTTTATAAAAAAAATATTTAGCAACTTTCATGGTTATTAAAATTAGTAGCATCGAGTAAATAGTCGCTAGCTGCTTACAATGAATTTTTCAATTGAAGAAAGTTGCTAATTAAAATTAAACAGCTAAAATCACATTGTTTACTCTTATGAAAAGCACAATTTTGCATTGGCATCACTTAGAATAGTAACTCATTCTAATAGTCCTGGAGCATTCTAGTCAAAGCAAATTCGCTAAACAAACAAATGAATGAACCAACGCCAAAGTTTACCTGCTACTAATCAAAAATGTTTCGATTGTAATGCTCAGTAAGAGAAGCTTATACTCAGAACAATTCCGGTTAAGCAATCAGTCTCCGATGCACAAGGAAAATACTATTTTTATTCGTAAACCTACCTGAAAAGCAAAGCTTGATAAACAAGCGCCTACGCAAAACATACACAAAGAACTAGTTTGAGTATGCTACTAGAAAAATATGACAGTCTAATTGCTCTTCGCATTATTAGTATGCCTTGATCTGTATCATCATTCCGATTTCAAGCCCTACAAAGTTTAAACTCAGTGCAGATACAGAATTAAATCAGCAAATGTAAACTCTAATTTTTTATTCGAGCATTTTCGCTTTTTTCCCACGTCATTTTCTTTAAATGCTTCAAAGTAAGAGTCTCAGCAGAATTAATCTCGTAATTGGTAAAAATGCTATAATTTCTTTCCCGGTAATTATTTGGATTATTTTTTCTATTTTCTATGGTATCTTTATTTAGTTCTGATAGAAAACGAAGGTAACAAGGTAACTGAGAATTATCCAACATTAAGCTTTGGTCTGTTATTGCACCAGCTACTTCTAAAGCCTTTGCTTCATTTTGAGGTAAAATTTGCTCCAGAAGGTGTATGTAGGAATATTGTAGAAGTCCCAGTTTCGTAGGATATATGGGTAGCAAAGATAGCACTTGAGCATCGAATAATCCTTCAGCAAGAACACGAGCTGCGGTGCATTGGGTTTCAAACAATGGAAAAGGAATTATTGTAAAAGGTAGTCCAATAAAGAATAGACTCAATGGATAATCTTGATGAACAAAGTTCAAAAACAACTTTGTGGCAGAGGAATTTCCACTATTAAGGGTTCCTTCCAATTTAGATACCACATGACTTGGAAGAAAAGGAAAATCATAGGAGTATCCTGTTGCATAGATGACTTTATCTACAATAAATCTAGTGGTATTTTCTATTGTAGGCTGTACAATTCCGTTATCAAGTGATAGTCCACCACAGCTATCAATTGCAGAAACTTTTCCAGTTAAAAAGATATTTTTAGGTAAATCCTGCGGCCAATTTTTAGGATTACAGAATGAGGAATGCGACCAAATAACTTGCTTTGCAACCCGTGCAACCTCACGTGCAATGTCGGTCCCACTCGCACCAGCTCCAACGATAAGGACGCGTAGATGCGAATATGGTTCAGGACTGTCATATAGTTTTGAATGGCACACGTTGTCAGCAAAATCATCATGATGTAAGCTAGGCTGCTTTATCTCTTGAAAATGCCCATTCGCTACAATAACAGCGTCGTACGCGGTGTCATTCACCAACCATTCCACTTTGGTTTTTCTCGAGTGACCAGTTAGTGAAGTCTTCAACGGATAAATGCAAGATGGAATAACGGTCTCAACTTTCTGTCCAAAGCGAATCATTTGTCGAAGGTTATACGTATCTGCATATCGTTCCAAATAGTGAAGGACATCTTCATGGGATACAAATGAGGGTAGATTAGACGGAAAGGGAAAGTCTGTAAAAGCCATTATCTCCTTGGGTAAGTTCGTCCTTAAGGATTTGTACATAGCGTTGGTTCCATCATGATTCCACACTCCTCCTAGCGTTTCCTTCGCCTCCATAACTGTTACTGACCAAGCATTCTCACTGAAAACACGTGCAGCAGCTAGACCCGCTGCGCCCGCCCCTATAATGCAAACACGACAAGTTTGCGACATCGAGATATGTACTACACAATTATATCACTACCTCCTCCAACCTAGGACGAGACTCACAAAAGCTAGCGACGCTGACAAGAAGCTATTCTAGTATAGCATTGCGTTAGAGTAAGTTGTTCAACTGGAATATATACCGGTAGCGGTGTGTCCCTGATGACATTTGACGGTCGTGCATTGATTGCATGAAGAAGAATTTGCAGAATATTGAGCGATTCAGTTTACGTTTAGCAATTTAGCTCAATCAGGTTGAAATAACGAAAAGGTAGCATTTCTTCAACTGTCTCTGAAGCGTTGGTAATATTCGAAGATAAATAATCATCTTCGCTACTGCCCCTTGCTGCACATACACGCATGCATTCGAATGCGGTATAATGCTGCAAATTACGGTAACTAACGGTTTTGATGCATTGATTCCTTTCTTTATTCACTAAAAGAAACTGAGAAAATGCTCAATGTAGGGGGTATGCAAGTTGGCATGAGGAGCTCATTGAATTGCCCCGGCTGCTGGCTGCCACTCAATTCATGTGAAATAAAACTTAGACAACTGGTAAGACTTCAAAAGCATGTATGGTAACTGTTTCAACATTAAATAAAATTCGTTCCGCTCTAATCACATTTATCCAGTCACCTTTTTGTTCTATGAAAAAGTTCGCAAGTAATCCCGGTTGTGGACTACTTACCAATTTCTGTTTGTAAATACATTTCTTTCATACTTCTGTATTTAATTAATTCCACTTTTTGCTATAGGTGCGCGCTAATTGTGAAAGTGAAGATTTATTCAGATTCTTTATGTTGCATAGATATAGCGAATTTGTACAAATAAGCTTTTTTAGTAGATTGAGAGTTTGTTTTAAGTGACGCAGTAGCTAAGTGAATGAAAAAGAACTGACGACAAGAAGAGACAACGAGGTAAGTTTATTGGGAATTATATAGAGTATAATCGCACAAGGGAAATATTCACTTGTTCTTTAACTTGAGGAGATAAATTATTGCAAATTTGTTGAAGTTAAGAATGTGTACCCTCTTCTCCAAACATTACCAAAAATTGTCTCATGGAAAGATTAATTAAAAGACTTACTTCCCCTCCCCGAGTCTGCATTTACTTCTATAGTTATCTGTTACTTCTCGGGTATGCTCGTTGTCGTTTGTCAGCTGTATTCGTGGGCACTCAAACGCAGACATAGTCAACTCGTTCTCTACGTCCAATACTAATCGGATCATCAACTCTATTCCTACTTCAACTAACTCCTATCTATGCTATGCAACTGTTTTCAATATGAATACTATTTAGTTCCTACCAAACCTATCATAAATATTATATTATTCTTATACCTACACTACTTAAGTACATTACAATTATTTATTTGTTAAACTAGTGACTCAAATAGTTCATGTTTGTCGTTTAAGTTAGTGTTCCGCAGCACAATGAGTTAGACAGACCTTTTAAATATCCTCATAAACGATAAGTAGAAAAAAATCATCCTTACGATGTGCAACCATTTCTATATCTTTCAGGTGTTATAATTTACTTCCTCACAGAAGCGAGGCGCACGTTGGTATGTGTTGCATGATCATTTAAATTTGGGTTTTGCTTCAAAAGGTAGTTCCATTGTCAACCAACCATTTCAATCTAGTTGTTTCCATCATGCAAAATTCTCCAAGTAGCTCAATATGTTATTTAATTTTCATGTCGGCCTTTGCATTTGTGTTACCTTCTAGATCAACCTAGGTGCTTTCTACAATTAGTCAAGCATTTGCACCGACTCAGCAATCCGTCTTCTTTAGACAGATACAGACCAGCGATCTTTACTTAAGTAGCTAGCGTGGTACCGTCATTTAATTGCGATTTTTTACATAACAAGTAGCTAGTGAACACATATTCCTCGTTGTTGCTCAATTTAACAAAAATTCATCCATGTATAGAGATTTTAATTAATGAAAGCTAAAGCGGGGAGCCACTCACTTGTTCTTGGCATTTAATTCGCTCGAAACCGAGCATGGTCCCTTAATTTCTCTCCGCGCAGCAAATCGTTATGATTATACTCGACTCATCTATGCATATTTGCAACTTTAAAATATTGTTGAATAAGAATAGTCGTAAATCTACTTTTCTAAATTCATAATATAGATTAAAAAATTTCCGCCAAGGTAACAATAAATTTGTAATAAAACACTTCTATAATGAGGATTCATTCCGGGTATTTGTACAATCTTCGTTAAATGTTTTATACCCATCTAGTTTATAAGGAAAGGCAATAATCTTCAAATCATCGATAAATTATTTGGTGTAACAAAAACAACTGGACTCATTTTAAATGAAATTTTGAAATTGGTTTGTTGTATCAACGCTCTCCGGGTTAAAAAAACTATTTGACGGTGGCAAAGGGTATGTGATCTGCATCTTTTCTGTTTTTATCGGATGATCAATCACTACAATTTTTGCTTCTACACCTGTACTACAAAGTTCTATTAATGGTAAAAAAAAGGGATACTAAAACGAAGAAATTTCTGTTTTTTTAGCCTGTAGCTTCGATAAAAATTCCCGAGGAGCAAATAGGTATGGCGACGCACATGAATTCAGGATACGTGCCTACAGTCTTGCGCAGCGGCGGAAAAGACCGACCAGTTGCACCAGCTGCTAGCTCTTCGCGTGCACGTCCGTCGTACGATGAGGGACCTCAATTAGCTGGCGAAAGCAGAGAATGCACTATACTGACCAGCGATTCAAGTAATTCTAGTGCAATGAAGTCCAAGTTAGCTATTCTTAGTGATAGAATAAATGGATTTGAAAAACAAATGGAGAGCGAGGCACGGCAGCGAAGAGAATCCGAAGAAGGAAGAATCTCCGCAATACGAGATGCAATTGCAAAGCTGGAGAAAACCTTGAATGCAGAAATAAAGCGACGCGTTGAGGCAAGCAAAGCATTACAATCGGTATGCCGAAAGTGCTGTACTTAATATTTCTATGGTAAAGTCATACTAGTCGAATGTATGTTAATCCCCAGAATTTGTCTGGAATGCAACTCTGCGCAGCTTTTTGAGAGCCAGATAAGCAACGTGCAAGAGAAGCTTGAAACAGCATTTTTGCAAAAAATAGACCATATGCAGAAAGCTGCGGATTCCTTAAATGAACGAATGGACCACGCTGAAAAAGATTTCAATGCAGAGCAAGAAAAATTTCAAGTTGCAGCTGAAGAAAAGCAAGGAATGCTAGCAAAAGATTTATCGATTTTACAAGTCAGCTGACACAGCTAGGTTGTATATTATTCAAAGTTAAGCTAATAGTATATTTCAGTTTACTCTACTATTGCGCGCCATTGCATATGTATTACCTAAATTTCGCCTTTTTTTCTCCTGTGAATGTTTGCTTTATATCTTAAAGGGGTCCCTCGAATCGGAAAAAATAAATAGGCAAGACCGAGAAACTCAATTGATAAAACGTTTTGGAGATCTGGAAACGCAACTCGATAATCGATTTGAAGCCGAAAAGGTAACAGCAGCTATATTTTTAAACGCATGTGAACGAAAGACGATAAAAAATCTCAACCAGCAGTTCCTTACGTTTTAATAGAATGCACGGGAGCAGAAGTACGAGAAGATTTTAGAAGAATTGGAGGAAACAAAAATGCAGCGAGAAACAGGGGATGAAAGTTTCCAGACATTTCTCTTGGAAGAAATTGCAAGCATTAAAAATGGATTGGTTTTAGAATCGCAAGTACGTTGTAATGATGCTAAATATGAAATATAGTATAACCAACAATTACTCTAAGGATGCATTATGTTTCGTAGGCACGCGAAAATGCCGACGATGATATTGTCTCCGCTGTAAATCACTACACAAAAGCACTACAAGACGCACTCAGACTTGTCAGCACATCATAATTCAGTCTTGAAAATATCGTTGGTTATTCTTTTCAGCAAATTGCAGCACTGTCGATTTATTTTGCATTAGGTATAAAAGTTCTCCCATTTTGTCGTACGCTTTTTGCTAAAAACCACACTAAATAGCTAGGCAGGCAATTCGTCGTATATCATAAAATGCCATCGAAACCATGAAAGTAACATTAAAAGTATAACCCTATCTAATTAGACATTTTGAAAAATTTTCCACGTAGGAATCAACTGTGAAATATTGAAATTAATCGCTTGCATGAGAAGCTCAAATTTGATCAAAAACTTGGTCAATTGATAAGAGAAACTTTCATGTATAGAAAAGGAAAAACTATAGCCAAAAAAAAGCTATACGCGGGTATCAAATTTTTTTTGTATTAATAGTTCTATAGATTTGAACTTCGTCCCATAGTTGTTCCGCACTATCCTCGCTGGATTTAGCAATCACATCAATGCCACTGGATTTCCAGATTGCAAGTAGATGAGTAAGTACTTCGACATTTCCGTTTACTTCTTTTTCTTCTTCTTCAATTTTTTTCCTGCCTTAACAGCTGCGAGTGATGGTGATAGAGCTAAATTGTCATTGAGATTTACCTAACATTACATCAAACAAAGAAAATTTTAGGTTAACTACCAAGAAGTACCTCTTTAATGCAGAGATTGGATTGCATGTACTATCAAACCATGTATCTGGAATTTGTGCAAACTACCTCTTGATCTTTAGAAGCGTTAACACCTTCACCAGCTTGCTGGGAGGATTCCTCAATCATTTTTTCGTTTAGGGCACTAAGTCCATTGGAAGCAGCTCTTAATGATGGACTGTTACGTGCTGGATGGGAGATGCCAGACCATTCATTCAACCCGGAAGATGCAAGTTTCGCTGAATGAATCCCAATAGATACAAACGTAAAAACGTTTTCAAAAGCATCATTCAAAAATACTACTTCAGGTCACTGAGCTTGCTTATTAATTGCAACAACGTACAAGAGTTAAGAGGATGGACCATGTTGAATGCATCTTCGTTATCAGCGTAGTAATGATGTTCTACATCTTTGATTCTTAGAGAACAAATGGAAATAATTTCAAAAAATAAGAGTGCACAACGAAAAAAAAAACTTGGTATATCTCTACTTAGCAAACGCATACGTGTATCCAAGTACTTTCGAGTACAAATTGTAAGCGGCCTTATTTGTTACCCTGACGTGTAAGGATACAAAAGGAGATTTGTGAGCCTCTTCCATTGCGGTATCTGCAGCAATCTTCTAACAATAATATGTTAACTCGAGATCAATGAAAAGGAATACTAAAAATCTATATTGGAACAGCATTACAAGCACTTTTCTTACGAGTTAATTTCATTAACTTCGAAGCTAGGCCAAGCATTCGATACGATCGCATTATTGCAACGGATGTTATGTGCCCATGAGAAACGGCCTCGTCTTCATCCCTAAAAGTATGGTAGTGCAAAAAGTATACTTTCACACAGAATATAGACGATTGTAAAATATACAAGAAATCTGGATCGGAAATGCACTCAAATTTAAAAAATAAAATAGCTGCCTACGAACAGCGAAATACTAACATACATAGGAGATAATTCTCCAGTAAACACCCGCGTATGTAAAAACTGTCAGTAAAACCTAAAGATATCAATTTTAGTCGAAGATAGATAAAGTAATTAGAAAACATAACAAGTCATTTGGAACTAGAAGTCAATATCACAAATCAAGCATGGCTTATGCGGAAGCAACTGCATACGTTGCTCATGCTTATGTGAAATTATACTAACAAAAACTATGCCTATGCAGAATTCATATCGCTTGCGCCGAAAAAATAGCGGAGATAATACTAGTTTTATAGTTGATGCATTGCGGTTTTTCTTCTCAATAACACGCGTGATTTTCGGTCAATGTTAACTACACTCATTCAATGCTTCTGCTTGTGCAGCAGCTTCCCTTGAAAAATAGTAGTAACGTCTGCGATCTACAGGACCAAGTAAAGGAAACAGTTCTTACATCTTCGATAGAACATATCCAACCACTTTCCCAGAAGTATCTTCGGCAACTTGGGTCAACTGCGGCCAGGTTAAGAGATGATAGAAATAGTAGTTCATGCGATAGTTTTCTGGAAGGTTCATAACATTGCAATACTGCATAGAAAACAGATCGTCAATAGATGCTGGACGTAGAGTAACCATGCTGTGCAAAAGTTATGATTTACTGCAGTGTCGTATAGAGATTTATCACATTTCCCAATGTAATGATAGGATGGCTAATAACATATACACTGCGGGAAATAATTCAGCAGTAGGAAAAGAAGTGAAAGATTCAAAAATCACGCATAAAAGAGAAAAGCTAGAGTGAAATTTGGACGTATAGGAGTTGGCAGTGCATTCGAACCACAATGTTACGTAACTCATAAAACTTCAAATGCAGAAAGTGGAGGGAGGGATGTTTTAAAACTCTTTCGCTCGAAAGACAATCGATGCTTAGCTGCTTCCCATTCGCGGTAACGGATAGTTTCAATAATTCACCGAAGCTGAGGAAAAACTTTAATGTACATCGGCAGAAGAAAAGCTAGTCTTCAAGATGCTGAATCTCAAATGCAGGCAATCACTTATCTTAGGGCGACGGAACTTGCAACAGTTAAGGAATCAATCTTGTCGCCAACGCTCCAGTGACACACTAGAATAACGGAGGATACTAAAACACATTGTATCGGGCAGTGGAGAAATACAAAAATTTCGGGTGTACAATCTTCTTCTTCATTTTCAAGGAGAAACAGAGTATTTAGCATATATGAGTCGCTGATTTTACTTTTATTTACGGTCAACGCACTGTGAAAGCAGACGGAAGAAAGTTTTTCCTCAATTGAGCAAAATTCTAGTGCATGTTGCCTCATATTCGCAATTTGAAGATGGAGACACATTTTAAATATAACAAATGAACTTAATCTCGCTTCTCAATGTTTAGTAAGCTGCATACTACAGTAGGATGTTTTCTTTAATTTATGCCTTGCCACTTTTTACGTGAAATTTTTCTCATTTTTAAATATATTTCGTCCAAATCATCCTCTTAAAAGCACGAACAAAATTCGAAAACAATGCCTTGTGCCTTAATTAATCAACGTGCGAAAAGTTTCGTTTTTGAATTGTTTTTATTTAATCTACTATTCTCAAGTGTATACTAGTATATGAATGCATCATCCAAATTAGAATTCACAGTGAATGCGTACTCCAAGTCGTTTGTTTACAATACAGAAGGTGTGAAAAATAGTTTCTAACAGTAACAATACAGCATCAATTTTTAAGAGTTGACGAAAAGAAAAGTATTCACTTTACCTATCACTTTCATCGATTCAATTTCCATTCAATGCAAAATGTTCTGTAAGCTTCAGAATCACTTCTGTTTGTAAATACATTTCTTTCATACTTCTGTATTTAATTAATTCCACTTTTTGCTATAGGTGCGCGCTAATTGTGAAAGTGAAGATTTATTCAGATTCTTTATGTTGCATAGATATAGCGAATTTGTACAAATAAGCTTTTTTAGTAGATTGAGAGTTTGTTTTAAGTGACGCAGTAGCTAAGTGAATGAAAAAGAACTGACGACAAGAAGAGACAACGAGGTAAGTTTATTGGGAATTATATAGAGTATAATCGCACAAGGGAAATATTCACTTGTTCTTTAACTTGAGGAGATAAATTATTGCAAATTTGTTGAAGTTAAGAATGTGTACCCTCTTCTCCAAACATTACCAAAAATTGTCTCATGGAAAGATTAATTAAAAGACTTACTTCCCCTCCCCGAGTCTGCATTTACTTCTATAGTTATCTGTTACTTCTCGGGTATGCTCGTTGTCGTTTGTCAGCTGTATTCGTGGGCACTCAAACGCAGACATAGTCAACTCGTTCTCTACGTCCAATACTAATCGGATCATCAACTCTATTCCTACTTCAACTAACTCCTATCTATGCTATGCAACTGTTTTCAATATGAATACTATTTAGTTCCTACCAAACCTATCATAAATATTATATTATTCTTATACCTACACTACTTAAGTACATTACAATTATTTATTTGTTAAACTAGTGACTCAAATAGTTCATGTTTGTCGTTTAAGTTAGTGTTCCGCAGCACAATGAGTTAGACAGACCTTTTAAATATCCTCATAAACGATAAGTAGAAAAAAATCATCCTTACGATGTGCAACCATTTCTATATCTTTCAGGTGTTATAATTTACTTCCTCACAGAAGCGAGGCGCACGTTGGTATGTGTTGCATGATCATTTAAATTTGGGTTTTGCTTCAAAAGGTAGTTCCATTGTCAACCAACCATTTCAATCTAGTTGTTTCCATCATGCAAAATTCTCCAAGTAGCTCAATATGTTATTTAATTTTCATGTCGGCCTTTGCATTTGTGTTACCTTCTAGATCAACCTAGGTGCTTTCTACAATTAGTCAAGCATTTGCACCGACTCAGCAATCCGTCTTCTTTAGACAGATACAGACCAGCGATCTTTACTTAAGTAGCTAGCGTGGTACCGTCATTTAATTGCGATTTTTTACATAACAAGTAGCTTAAAAATTTAGCACAAAAAAATAGAATAAACAGCTGCAACAAAACGATGATACTCATAATTTGATAGTACGTGCAGTATTTTTAATCAAGCTATAACTACGTAGTTACAATAAAATACAGTTATAGTTGGCTGACATAGTGCGAATAGGTTGCTACAAATCTCATATATTCTGTGAAATTATACTTTATACATATAAAAGGATTCGTATTCCAGCCGGTTAACTACACAAAAACTACTCGTTACAGCCACTTTGTGGTTATACAATTTCTCTTTCTAGATGTAAGGCATCTATGTGAGGTTTGCATGAATTCATAGTTATTTATTTTGGGTTGCACTTTGTGAAAAAGAACTTTGTTCCTATATTTCAGTAGAGTAAATACTTATAGTATTTCTAAAAAGATAAGTGGGAAATCATCGCTGCAAACGCAATTCTCGATGTGCATTAGTTAGTAGGGATTATGCAAATATGCACCGCAGAAAGCATCTGCAAAGTCTCGTCCTCGACCACCAACGATTGGAACGTACAATCACTGCGTTACATTTGGTTGCTAATGTGCCACATTGATAAAAAAAGTGCTGCAACATCTATACAATGTTTGCATCCGCTTGTAGCACGAAATGACCTTGATATTTGTTCCCATAATTGTTTCAATCGGTCTGACTCCCCTAAAATAATCCCTTGCGCGTGCCGATACGAGTAAACTAAAAGAGGACACAAAATCTCCTGCGCATGACTGAGGATTGCCTTTATATATAGTAGAATTAATAATCTCATATTTGGGTATAAAAAATGACAGTATAGTATAACTGTAAATTAGCATATGAAAGTGTTCCATGAAGAACTGAAAGGAAGCTTGTGAAAAAAATTGGTAGATTAACTCCGCAATGCTTTAACTTAGTCGTAATGAATTGGTCGCCTTTTCATTGGCGAAATAATTGAAAAATGGTTCTGTACAAGCTATTTCGACGTGCTTGGAGGCCTTTTTTGTTGAAAGAACTATCGTGGATGTACAATTAGCTTTAGATTAATGCATTTCTTCTTGCGTAAAAGCGACAGTTTTTTCATAAACTTGTCACTTTCCAGTTTTGAACGGCTGTCAAAGTATTTTAGAGTTCCACAAAATTTATCAGACTACATGAAGTAGTAGCATGAATTATGCGTTCCACCTCAGAGATTTCATTTGCAATTAAATAAAAATCAATGTGATTTAAAGACATTCGCAAAAGCAACATAGTATTCATTTCAATCAATAAATACAGTTTCTTTCTAATAATTAGAATATATAACATAATTTATTAATAAATTAATACTTGTATAAAGATGCAAAAATATTGATATTCTGAGGTATCAAAGAATGGAAAGCTAAGCAGAAGAAGCGTTGCTGCAGTAACATTATAAATTGAAAGGCATACCGTGTTACGTTATTACAATAATTCGAATTAAATAAACAACATCAGCTGCAGCTTAATTTTACAGTCATTGATTATGAACAATGTAATTACATATGCAAACAATTAAAGTTCATCAATGCTGCGAATAGCGTCAAAAGGTTTCAGCAATTCTTCTGAAGAGTAGCTCTCACTATCTTATTTACACATTTTGATACAGTAATGCACCTTTTAAAAATGTGGTGTCCTTTCATTGAAAAAATTCCGAGTGGGAAATACTGTCCATTCTACTGAATTCCCTTCAAATCGCTATAGTTGCTAGGCATGCTAGTACGTAAGAAATTCCGCGTGGATCATAAGATAAAAAAAATGTGTCCTGGCTAAAAAGCAAAATACTTCTGATACATATAAGTACAATCTTTGGGAAAAGAATTAAGAAATAAGATGTAGTGCAGATAGACATGTACACTTTTGAACAGGAGAACAATTTATGACAGTCTTTCTTGTCGTTGTGTTCTGTGAAATGTACAACAAATAAATCTAACAGCACCACGAATGCGGTAATACTTTACCGAGCTTTGTCTAAATTAAAACAATTCCCTGGAATAAGGTTACTACTATATGGTAATTCGCACCCTTAATAAAGTTAAACTTTAACAGCTAAACAAAAAAGTAATCGAATACTGCTTTCGTGCTGGGGAGGTAAAAGATTTTTACCTACTAGCTAATAAATAAATGTAGCGGAGGTTGCAGAAATAAAAGTGGAAATAAAAAAAGGGGTGGCGATATACAAATTGTATCCAGTGTTCTGCTATTTGTGACTGCATGCTAATTTTACCTCCTTACATTTTTGAGATACCCTTTTTTTGAAGTGGATTGGCAAACATTCGGTTTCCACAATATCTATTCGATTTTGCAAGCGCGGTACAAATTCCAAAAAAATGGCTTCTTCTAATTTATGAGGCACTCGTGGTTAAAAATTTACGACATATGAGGCAGACCATGGGGAAGTTTTCAGGACGAAAGATCTTGTTTAGAATTTTTGTTGAAATATAACTTTCTCATTGAAGTAATGATTTATAGTAGAAACCTGATCATCAGCGCACGATGAAAATGTATATGCGGTCATTTTTCCCATTTGCTTTCGTATCCATGAAATGCTTCAATGTGTAGCATCTTTAGCACACTTTCTGAGAAATGCTTGTTTGCTAACATTCATAATGTAGCAAGACGGCATTCACATTCAAATTATTTTACAAAAAGGTGCGTTGCTCTCATATTATTCACTAATCAAACATAGCATTTTTGTTTAGAATAAATGCCAAAGCGATCATTATTGCTGCTTACATGCAGTTAATACTTTAAACCGATGCACTTATTTTAGCTTTCAATCTATCTTTGATGCATTTCTTTTGCTCAAATTCTAATTCTTTTTATTTTGCTTTTTAATTTTTGTTTTTGGAGAAAATATTTTACAGCAAGTTGTATTTATTATTAATTGCATGGTTTCTCTTTGCATTGTGAAATGTAATGACTTCAATTAAGACTGATAAAACTGAAAAATTCCAGTCTGAATTCAGATAT
The DNA here is from genome assembly GCA_015476325.1 of Cardiosporidium cionae. Classification (NCBI taxonomy): domain Eukaryota; phylum Apicomplexa; class Aconoidasida; order Nephromycida; genus Cardiosporidium; species Cardiosporidium cionae. Next base: position 81,319 of record JADAQX010000001.1, read on the forward strand.
GCAGCGTATCAATGCAAAAATTGTTTGTAAACACAGTTTTCTCGAACTAATTGCAGTTAATATTTTCTCCTTATACTAAATACATGTCTCTTTTTTAAGGCTGAAATTGCTTCACATTCTTTTCTGATAAAACTGAATTTCTAGACATTGATAAATTCTTTCATGAAGACTATTGCTTTGAAAATGCAAAAATGATCGGCCAATCGTATAAACAAGGTCCGCTCAAAAATTATTTCATATCTTGCTGTGACTTAAGCATACACCATATTTTTGCAGGGTTAGAATACACCAAAAATGTTGGTAGGAATCCCTCATTTCGCATAGGCAGTTATAAAAACTTAAGTGCAAGATTTCTATACTTTTCAGAATGTAGAGCAGCCCTGCCAAAAACTGCGAGGAATTGTATCTCAATTCTTTTTGTTTTTGTGATTGGTGCAGCTCAACCGACATTTCGTCTCCGCTTTGTGGTTTCGGGAGCATCCGATCATACTCGTTTTTCCAAAGTTGAAGGTACCCCTTTTGATATTTGTTATAACAGATTTACAGTTTCTCTCGACTGCGTTTACCGCATCTTTTCACTTTCTACGTAGCTCGAATACATCTTACACGCAGCATTTCCTAATTACGAATTTAGAACTTTACTTTCTATATTATACTTTGGGATTACTCATCAAAAAAATGCCCTACCATTTTTAAAAGTTGCATGGTAAGCTAGGGGAAGTAAAGTTGAAGCAATAGACAGATTTAAAAGCATTTTTTACTTTTAAGCTGGTCAATCAAAAACTTGTAAAAATAAATCCATTTTGATGATATGAATAGACAAAAAAATGCTAACATAAGAGTCTATCAAAATTTACCGGCGAGATTTGTTACATGCAAATAGAAGAAATTCAACCTACTGCTTTTTGCAAGGGAAGCGACACAACTGTTCACGTTACGAAAACTCAAGTGGTATATCACAAGGGCATAATGCCCCTGTTACTCGAAAAAGGGACCAAAAGTCAAAACTCATGGATCATTCCGCTTGCTCGATTCGGTGGCGAAAAAGCTATCTGATTGAAATATCTAAGAGCCAGCAGAATTACAAATCGCTTCGCCACCACTACAAGCACGTGGATGAGAGAGATGCGCGTTGTCCTTCCCCTCTATTTATGCAGCAGAAACAAAATGTTCCCCTTATTGACAACGCAGAAGGAATTTTTGACGGCTATTTAAAACTATTCAAACTTAAGCAACGACCTTCTCAGTTGGATTTTTTTGATTGCTTTGAAGGATATGAATTACAAGACAATGAAAAGTTTTGGGAAGAATATATTGCGTGGGCTAAGAGCCAGGATCGGGATAGAATTACTCGAAGCAAATCGCATGCCGCCGATAAAGTGTTGCACTATACACTAGGCAAGGTGAGTTATCAAATAGAGTACGTTTGTTAAGTGGTATCAAAATATAATTGTGCCCAAACTTTCTATGTGGTACAGTGGGAGCTCGTTCCTTGCGAAATCTCACGCTACTACCCCAATCGGCGGAGATTCCTTGTTGAACTTTACTGCGGCACAACTAAAGTTGTGTCGCGCTCCGCGCTGCGTCTCCGCACCGATGATCCCGAGTGAGCGCGCACTGTCGAATTCTACGCAAGCTTCGGCTGCTTATCTTTTTCTTTGAATTAACCCCATTTTCCAAAATTTGCAGAAAGTATGGCAAACAAGTTCTTCATTTAAAAAAACTCCTATCCTTGAGAAGGTTTACTCTTCAATTTTTACAATATTTGGCTGTTACACCAAATGAAGAAAAGATGGCATATTCGGAATGGCAACGAAAAATCAGTATCAGCATCCAGAAATGCGTGCAAGAGCAGGTGGAACCAGTGTGTTTTTATCTTTGTTGAAATTTTCAAATCTTAAATATTTAAAACATTTTTCACCATTTGCAATCGCAGGGTGCACATGAATATATGTGCATACTTGACAAAGAGCATACTGGCCTTTTTTACCTGTCCACAAAGGTGTTTATCACACGATTTAAATTTTTTGCTTCTAAAATTTGTGCTGCAAATTATATGGGACTTCCAAAAAAATACGCAGCACTGTTACCGTATCCTATTAAAACAATATCATCACCATACTGGAATCTGCAAGAATATAAGTACAACAATTCTATGAAATTCAAAACGCTACTCACTGCATTTTCAGAGGAGTGTGCTATATTCAGACCAGATTCGTTACAGGTAGGTAGTCATCACCCATATTCCATCAATTGAATCCGCAAATCTGTCCCATTGTAATACATTGAACGCTTTAGGTTTGCACGACAATCTTTGATCAGCTGCAACATTTACAACATATTTCTCTACTGGGTGATTTTGAGGAAATAAGCAATACTATTAATCAAGAAAGAAGCACAAATGAGCAAGTATGGGTTTCTATTATATAACGCAATGAGCTACGTGTCAAACTCATAATAATTTAAACATTCGCACTGGAAAATGAATTTTTGTCAGACCGTTGAATGTGAAGCTTTTTTCGCGAAGTTACAACGCCATCAAGTTAAAGCATTCGAAGGATTAGAACAAGATTGGCGGAACTATATCGCTTCCAAAATTTCTGAGCATCTACCCACAAACTACAAATTTTCAGCTGGAAAAATGAGTTATCCTAATTCTTTCCTCCATAGGCTTTTACGAAAAGTTGATCTGATACTGAACCAGCAGATGAAGGAAGTAGTCGATAATTCCTATGCAAGCTGGGACAATTTTATCCATACCTTTGACACAAAAGAAGAATCTCAGACCCGCTGTTTACTGACTCTGAAAGTAGTAATACTGCAAAACAAACTTACACTTTTTCCTGATGAGCAAAGGTAATTAACGTAGAGATGCTGTAGCATATTTTCATTGCTTTTCTTTATTGAAAATAAATATTTTACCTGTTTTCACAGATTAAAGAATTGCTTTGAGTGCCATTTGGATTCGCTTACACGAATGATAAAAAGCATTTTTTCAATTGGTATACGTACTTTGCTAAAGTCTGCTATATTATCATTTTTAATAATGGCGATGTGATGATATAAATTGTCCTTAGTCATTTTGTTTAATTCTCAGAGAGTGAACTCGTGCCTTTCATGAACATTGAAAAATTTCCCATGCTTGAGATAACATCCACCTATTTTCCTCTAGAAAGATCCAAAGATGCGTGCTTTGCAATCGTGATGTCTTGCTACAATAGAGCACAGGTTCGTGCGCTGTAGAAATTTTGAGCACTAACAATCCATGTAAGAATGGCGATTTTTTATTTTCATTGAATGTTCGACAGGACATTATAAATCACTTTCAGCAATATGAGTTTCTTTTAAAAGAACCAATAGTGAATTTTGACGGAAAAGACATGACTGAGTTGGAGCAAAAAGTTGGTTTTTTCAACAAGATTGCAATGGAAATATCCACATTGCCTCCAATTGTAAGACTTCCACTTTTCTCAATCCGTTGTGAGGATGTCATATATGAGCTTATACTACGCATTGGCAAGTGGAAAAATTTGCTCCTCACAAAAACGAACCAATTCATTCTAATGCAAAGCAAAGAAATTGTTTGTAACTGGGAAACTCTCAGTCAAGCACTGCTTAAACGTTCAAAGGATGCTGCAGAATATGAGACTGCTGCAAAACATACAGAAGAATTTTATTCTAACTATACTGCTGCAGAAGAGCAGATCAAACAACTAAACATGCAACTTCAATTTTTAGAGGCGTTCAAGCTTATTGCCCTGGAAGACACAATCGAAAATGTTCTTTTAGCTCGACGCTGGCAACTAAAAATGCCAAGTATTATATCTGGCGTTAGGAAGCGATTACAGCAAGAAAAAATTGAGGTAGTTGTGCAGAAAAAAATGCTTAGCAAGCACAATATACATATTTTATATATTTGCACTTGGTACGATTCAGTTTCAAAAGCAACTTCTGGAAGAAGAACAAGGGTTAAAAGTTGCTCTATCAAAGCATGAAGCAGAATTTAAAGAAGTTCTACATGAAATGCACTCATTTTCGATTGCTATGAAATGCTACAACCGCGCAATTAGCCTACACGAAGCGCTTAACAAAGCAAGAGAAGTTTCGGTAAATCTAAAGTGGAAACGAGCAATTTTTGAATTGAAAGCAGTAGAATATAACGAACTACTAAATTTAATCCAACTTTATACTCCATATTTTGAGGTCAGTGCGTGCATATTCCTTTCTAATTTCATCTTTTAATGTTAGAGCATGAAAGTTTTTGAACAGAATAAGCATATTGATCTTCTATTTTAGCTTTGGACATCTGCCATTGATTTCACAATATTAACAAGCAAGTGGCTGTCATGTCCTTTAAAGGAAATAATGGCTGACGACGTAAGAAAACTTATGTCTGACTGGGAGCGGTGTGCAAACATTTTCAAAAATTTAAACGATTCTTCTACCGCTGCAAAGTTTGCAGAAGAATGTTTACTTGCTTTAGATAATTTTAAACCCCAAGTTAGAGTAATTGAAGCTCTTTGCGCGGATTACATTCATCAAAGGCATTGGGCGGAAGTCTTGATGCATGTATCAAGTGGTAACGCGCACAGATTCCATTTAACACTTAAAGAACTGCTTGAAATAGGGGTATTGGACAATCTGGAATTACTGGAACGTGTAGCGTTGCGAGCACAGAAAGAATTTACGCTAGAACAATCACTCACGAGCATGCAAGAGGAATGGAAAGGTATCAAATTTTCGATGCGTCTACATTCTGACGAAAAAACTCCAATACTTGCAAGCATAGATGATATACAGATGCTGCTAGATGAGCAGTTAATTAAAACCCAAACAATTCGATGCTCCCCATATATAAAGCCTAATGAAGGCGCATGCATTGAATGGGAAGCACAGTTAATGCAGTTTTTGGATTTATTGGAGGTATGGCAGCAGTGCCAGCGATCTTGGATTTATCTAAATCCAATTTTTTCAGCGACGGACATCATCCGCCAGCTCCCTGTAGAATCAAAACAATTTTCGCAAGTGGATGCGATATTCAGAGGAGAGATGGCAACAGTAAGTTCAAATTTCTAATTTTGTTAAGTGGCTGATGCGTTGAAGAGCAAAATATTGCGCTGGCAATGCTTCTATATTCGACAGATTGCACAAGTTACTCTTGCATCGGAAGTAATGAATGACGATCGCCTGCATACGAACTTTGTCGAGGCTAATCGAATTTTTGACGAAATACAGAGAGGTCTCAATAAATATCTAGAAATGAAGAGGCTGGATTTTGCCAGGCTATTTTTCTTGTCTAACGATGAACTCCTAGACATTCTGTCACATGAAGGAAATTCGGATGTTATTCAACCACACTTGAACAAGATTTTTGATGGTATACACAGGGTGGAATGCGATAGCAGCAATACTGAGATCAATGCAATAGCAAGTTTTGAGGGTGAAACAGTTGAGTTAGTAAAACCCATCAAAATAAAACTACACGACAATATCGGCAATGCGGAAAAGTGGTTGAATCAGGTAGAGCGCAGCACGCTGTAACCTTGTTGATTTTGCACTCATTATTACGAGTGACATACGTCTGCATGCATTCCTTCTCCTGCAGTTGGAATTGTCTATGCAAGAGAGCCTGCGCTGGAAGACTCAACAATCCTTTAAGGTTGTTACATCTGCGGAATTTATACTGCGAGGGAATTTGATATGAATGTGAATGCTGTTATCCATCTCTTTGAACTGCTCATTAGGCTTTCAGCTGCACAAAACGAGAAAATTGGATATTTGACTGGCCTAGTCAGATTATACTTTTGCTTGATCAGTTAATCTGGGCAAAAGATGTAACCACAGCTATAAACAATGGACAACTACAAAAGTGTTTGGAAGAGCAAAATCAACAACTTTTTGATGTAAGATGCAGGTTTAGCAGTTAGTTCTTGCTTTTCAGTGCCGACAAATTTTTTTTGAAATTTTTTTTATCAATATCGTTATTATCATTTGGCAGGTGGTCAGCTTACTTCGCAATCGACCTAGCAACAAAGAGTGGAGGGTTATTACAACGTTAATTACTCTTGGAGTTCATTGTCGGGATGTAGTGCGAGTTTTACTTAAAGAAAAAGTACAACGCTGTGACGAATTTGAGTGGCTGGCACAGCTGCGTTATTCTTGGGTATCACAACAACAAAACGAGAATATGGAAGCTTTTAAGCAACCCGATGATTTCCAGATTACTGTGACTATGATGGAATCAGTATTCAACTATTGCTTCGAGTATTTAGGACCGACGGAGCGGCTAGTTGTAACTCCTTTAACAGAACGATGCCACAGAACTTTGATGAGTGCTTTTGCTCAGCAATATGGTGGGGCGCTCGAAGGGCCAGCAGGTTAGCATGTCATACCTATTCTATAGGGTATCAAGATTGTTGCACATACAGCATTTTATCAAAACTGAGGCTTCCTACACACCCCTTCTTTAGGTAGTGGCAAGACTGAATCCGTGAAGGATTTAGCAAAAGCTGTTGCGGTCAAATGCATTGTTTTCAATTGTTCGAGTGAACTGGACTACTTGTCTGTCGCAAAAATTTTTAAAGGCCTTGCATTCTGTGGTTCTTGGTGCTGTTTTGACGAGTTCAATCGCATTGATCTTGAAGTTCTATCCGTTATTGCGCAACAAGTGAAGGTTATACAAGAAGCTATACGTTGTCGAGCAACATCCTTTCTATTTGACGGTACTCAAGTAAAACTCAACAGTACATGCACTATAAACATTACTATGAATCCTGGTTACGCTGGAAGGACAGAACTGCCTGATAACCTCCAAGTAAAAATTTTATGGAACACTACAGCAAGCAAAACCTCTCAAAAACCTGAGTTTACTCTTTTTTGGTTGTACAGGCTCTTTTTAGGCCTTGTGCAATGATGGTTCCAGATCATACGATGATAGCAGAAACGACTTTGCAATCCTTTGGATTCCAAGAAGCTCGAACACTTGCCTGCAAAGTTTGTGCAAACCATTGACAAAAAATGTGTTGCAGGAGTGCTGCATTCTCTGACAATTTAATGCTCTTTGAATGCACAGGTTGTAGATTTCCTTAAGTTGGCTGCTGAGCAATTATCCCCACAGCAACATTACGATTTCGGAATGAGGACGCTTAAAGCAACATTAAATACTGCAGGAGCGAGGAAACGAGAAGGAAACACGTCAGAATCAGACAGTCAGATAATTGTATTTGCTATACGCGTTGCAAATATTTCTAAATTAACACAAAAAGATATCCCACTGTTTGATAATATAATTTTGGATTTGTTCCCTAACGCCCTGCAAGAGGAGTATACGCTCGGCCAAATTTCATGCTTTTTAGAAAAAAGCATAAAACAACTTCACTTACAAAGTACTCCAAAATTTCTAAATAAGTGCTATCAATTGCATAACATGCTAATTGAACGCCATGGAGTTATGCTTGTTGGAAAGGAAATGAGTGGAAAATCGACCACTTTAAAAGTACTATCGCTTGCTGATACATTACTTGATGATGGAAAGCGCTGCAAAACGGAAATTCATCGTCTCAATCCTAAAAGTGTCACTCTAGGACAACTCTTCGGCCAATTCGATGAATCCTTGTATACCTGGGAAGACGGAATCTTAGCTAACATGATCCGTTCGGCGAGTCTTCAAAAAGATAGCAAGAAGCGTTGGATAGTTTTGGATGGTCCTGTTGATGCGGTAAGACTTTGTAATACGATAATAGTAGTTATTGCATTTTCTGTAGGTTCAAATGTAAGCAACCACTTGACTGCAATCTTTTCCGGAGTTTTTTAACGCAGGGTTGGATTGAAAACCTTAATACAGTTCTTGATGAAACGAAGCAGCTTTGCCTGAGCAACGGTGAAATAGTTAAGCTTACACCCGGTATATCTCTTATTTTTGAAGTCGCAGATCTTAGTACAGCATCTCCTGCTACAATTTCAAGATGCGGAATGGTATTTTTTGAAATGGATCAATTTGGATGGGATGCACTGTTTATTTCATGGGTGGAACATCTACCTGAAGATATGCAGAACAAAGCACCCTTACTTCGAATTTTGATTGAATCATTACTTCTACCATCATTTCAATTTGTGAAACGGAGAAAGGGATTAGTTTTTTCAGATTCTGAAAATAAGTAAGCTTACAAAGCTACCTATTTTTGGCACTGGCCAATTTTCAATTGTGAATTTTTTGTATGGCTTCAGTATGACGCTTTCTTTTCTACGCCTTTTTGAATGCATCCTTTCAAAGTATTTCCCCATATTTTGGAGTTGTGATTCGACGCAATTACAAAGTGACCCGATTAATACTACCACTTTGGAGCGGATTGTGGAAGATCAGCTTAATGATTACGTATGTCAGAGCCATTCAATACCACTGGACTTTTAAGTGCAAGATAAAGTATACTGATATTTTATTTTCTATTAAATTTTTGCAGATTCTGTACCTATTTGTATTTGCATCCGTTTGGACTGTTGGCGGAGCTGTCGATTCAGCAGCCCGCTCTTCTTTTGAAAGTTTTGTGCGATCTGAGTTGAGCATCGTGGCCAATAAATTTGATTCTACCACTTTTTCGGAGCAATTTTGGAAGTGTTTGGATCGGAATGAAGTTTTACCCCAAAAGGGAACTCTTTTTGATTATAACATTGATTTTTCGGTCTCAGGATACTGGGTTCCATGGAATGTGAACGATGGTGGATTTCTTCCTACAGCAGGGCATGAATGCAGCTTCGACTTATTTATTCCAACAGTAGAGACCATCCGTACAACCTTCTTCATAGAGTTACTTGCTTCTAGTAGCCTCCACATACTTCTTGCTGGAGAAAATGGAACCGGAAAGACGCGTTGCATACAGAGATGCCTTGAACGAAATTTGCCAACGGAGCTATACCCACGGCTGCAAATCGTATTTTCCTCCGTTACATCTGCTAGTGATACTCAAGAGCGTATAGAAGGAAGTCTTCGCAAGCGCCAACGTGGCATGTATGGACCAGAAATAGGAAAAAAAATTATAATCTTCATAGACGATCTTCACGCTCCTACGAGAGAAGAATCTGGAACGCAAGCACCCATTGAGTTGCTTCGTCAATGGATGACGACCGGAGGATGGTATGATACAAAAACTCTAGAATTCAAACATCTTGTGGATTTGCAATTTATTTGTGCGATGAGCATCCGCAAAGGAAATCGAAACATAGTCTCCGCTCGTTATTTGAGATATTATAACACCTTTTTTCTTCCTCCATATTCAAACGAATCACTATTTAGATTGCTTAACACTCCACTTTCCCATTTCCTACAACTCTTTACACCAGAGGTTACATCCTTTGGCGAAAATATTGTATGGGCTACAATTTCTGTATTGCAAAACACGATGGCCTTACTGTTGCCCATACCTTCGAAGCTGCATTATGAATTTAATATCAGAGATGCGACTAGAATCATCAAAGGTATAAGCTTTTGTCAGCCCGAGTCACTCCCTTCGAGAGAGGCTTTGATAAACTGTTGGGCATATGAATCTGAGCGAGTCTTGTGTGATAGACTAATATCTTCTGAGGATAGAGATATTGCGAAGGATGTTATTAACAAAGTAGTGAGTACGCATCTGAATGATACAAGCGAGGCACACAATTTCAGTACACCCAGTTTTTTTGTGGATTTTCTTGACCCAACTAATCATTATTATCACGAAGCTAATGATTATAATGCTGTTAAGGAGCGAATGGAGTACTACTTATTGGATTACAACAAAACGTTTCCAAAGAAACAATTAAATATACTCTTTTTTCGGTCGGCAGTAGAGCACGTAATACGGTTATGGCGAATTCTTAGGCAACCTCGAGGGCATGCACTTCTTCTGGGGATGGCGGGATCTGGTCGTAACTCCGTGGTGAAATTAGCCATTCATATGTGTGGATATGAGGTATTTCAAATCGAAACTTCGAAAAATTATGCCTACACCGATTGGAAAGATGATTTGAAGCAGCTATTAATGCTTGCTGGTGCCGAGGATAAACCTGTGGCGCTATATATATCACAGAATCAGCTTATTTCTCGTCACAGCTATGCAGATATTTCTAGTTTACTTAATGGAAGTGAACTACCTACTCTATTTACTGTAGAAGAAAAAGTAAGCCCGTAGTGCTCTCTCTTGCTTTTTCTTATTAAGCTCTGGAAACTTGGTTTTTTTCTTTGTGCTTTTTGTAGGCTATGATATACGAGATAAGCTACACATCGTCTTCCAAGGCATTTGAAAATGATCGCGAAGCCTATGCCCATTTTCTCTCTTTATGTCGAAAAAATATTCATATAATACTTTGTTTATCTCCCAATGATGATTCTTATCGAAGAGTCTTGGTAGAATTCCCTTCAATTTGTAATTGTTGCACTATCGATTGGTATTTTGATTGGACTCGTGAAGCAACTTCTGCTGTAGCACAGAATCAATTGGGTGAAATGGAGTTCATATTCTCCCCCTCCCTTTTAGTGTGTGATGCGTGCGTAGATTTACACGAATTAATGATAGAATTGTATGAACAATATAGGTCTACAGAAGGAAGATATGCTTATGTTACTGCAACCTCCTTTTTTGAACTATTACATACCTTTCGAAGCATGTTGTTTGAAAAGCGAAGAGATTTTGCAGACAAGAGAAAGAGATACATCCACGGCATCCATCAACTCGAAGAGGGGGCCAAACAACTCGAAACAATGAAATTAGAGCTGAAAATTTTGCGAGAATCATTGCAAGTGACAACGAATGCAACTGAAAAATTGATAAGAGAATTCAATCATAAGCAAGAGGAGGCTTCGAGCAAGCAGGCAAATTCATGAATGCTTTTAGTCATGTTTTAGAGTATGGAATAGGTTCTCAACTATGTTAAGGCTGTTATTAATTTTCAATTTTGTGCAGTCTCAAATTATAACCGAGGAGGAAATTTGTGCACAGCAGCGACAAGAAGCAGAAGTTTCTGCAGCATCATGCCAAGCTCAGCTCAACGAAGTTTTACCAGCATTCCAATCTGCCTTAGCTTCATTGAAAAAGCTTTCAAAGAGTGATATTACGGAGCTAAAATCAATGTCATCCCCTCCATCAGGCGTAGTAAAAGTAATGGAGGCACTTTGCAAAATTTTTCGAGTTAGACCAACAAAGATTGAAAGGGATATTATGGACAAGCAAAGAAAAAATGACTACTGGGAACCAGCAAAACGCGTTCTATTGGGTAACTCAAGATTTCTTTCAAGCCTTTTTGATTTTGATAAGGATAATATTCAGCCCGATGTTCTTTTGCAAATTGAACCTTACGAAAATGATCCTGACTTTGATCCTGAAATTATTAAGAAAGCATCTGTAGCCGCTACTGGACTATGCAAATGGGTATTGGCAATCATCCGATACCATCGTATATTTATAGTACGTATCTCACTACAAACATTCATGGTAATAAAAGGTAACCAATGGGTTCACATAAAGAATTCGTATCCCTTTTATTTTTTAAATTATATAGAAAATTAATCCAAAAAGAAAGGCATTGGTGGTAGCTCAGCAAGAGTTAGATAAAGCAACGAAAGCTCTAACAGCCAAAAAAGACGAACTCTCAGTGACTGAATGCCTTGTTTCCACCTTAGGAGAACAATTGAAAACACTCACTAATGAAAAAGAACTGCTTAGAAAGCAAGTAGCGGATTGCAGTAAGAAGTTAATACGAGCAGAAACCTTGATTGCTGGCCTTGACGAGGAAAAACTTAGGTGGAAAGACTTTTTGAGTACAATTGATGTAAGTAGTGAGTCATAATTGTACTATGGTTTGTTTAAGTTTTTATTTTGAAAAACAACGAATTGCAAGATTTATTACTATTCTCTGTTGCCTTCTTTGTTTTGAATTTTCATTATAGGTTGAAGAAGCGAATGTCGACGGTGATTGCCTTGTTGCTGCTGCATTTATCGTGTATCTTGGACCACTTTCAGCAAGTTTTCGGCTTGCTGGAATGGAAAAATTCAAAGAAACGTTGCGGATGAAAGGAATATTGTTTGATGCTGCATTTTCTCTCGAAGCAGCTATTGGAGATCCTATGCAAATTCAACAATGGCAAATGCAATGTCTACCCAGTGATTCAATTTCAATAGAAAATGCACTCATCATTTCTAAATCTCGAAGATGGCCACTAGTGATCGATCCACACAAGCAATGCCGCACTTGGTTAAAAGCAATGGAATCATCTCGACTAAAAGTAGAAACTTACTAACATTTGATTAAAACGGGTTAAACTATCAAACGTGTTATCCTATCACAAGCGTAACTTGTAAGCAGTTTCTTTACAATGATTTTGTTCGGTTAGATTTTGAGGCAATCACAGCATGATTTTTTACGCCATTTGGAGGCTGCTTTACAATTTGGAAATCCTGTTTTAATAGAGAATGTACAAGGGACCCTTGACGTGATACCTAAGGCATTGCTTCGAAAAGAATTATCTTCGGTTGGGAAAATAGAGATGATCAATTTAGGTGATAGAAGCGTTGAATATCATCCGGAATTCAGATTGTACATTACTACGAATCTCTCCAATCCTCGTTTCCCTATTGATCTTTGTGTTCGGTTGACGCTGCTGAATTTTCTGGTAACTCCGGAATGCTTAGAAGAACAGCTGCAAAATTTACTGGTGGAGAAAGAAGAACCAGAAGTAGAAAAACGGCGCCAGCAGCTAATTCAAGAAGGATTTCTTTCGAAAACGGAGCAATTTCATCTTGAACAGAAACTATTAGAATCACTAAGTAACGTAAAGGTATATTTTATGCTTGCATTTGTTAAATTATGGAATTTTTTGAATTTATCAAAGGACTCCGAATAAATGAATGTAACTTTTTTTGTTTTATACAAAGGGTAGTTTAGTCGATGATGAAGATTTAATCACATTTTTAAGTAATACAAAAAGTGCTTCTCTAAGAATGGCTGAACGAGTTATCGAGCAAGAAAGGAGCCGCGCTGTTTTGGATAGAATTCGATCAAACTATCAGCAGGTTGCAAAGCGGGCAGCTCATTTTTTTGTTGTTGTTTCTGAGTTGTATAAATTGGATCCGACATATCAATTCGACTTAGATTGGTATAAACGCATCTACGTACGAAGTATTGAGGTGAGATTTCTCTATGTTTCAGCATAATCAGGTAGACCTTTTATTTATATCCATAATTGTATGTACAGGAGGCAAAGAAAAAGGGGGATAAAAAGCAATCTCTTGAACAAAAACTACATTTGCTGATAAAGTACCATCAGAAATCACTTTTTGAGGCAGTTTGTCGATCATTATTTGAGAAGCACAAATTATTATTTGCCTTTTTATTGACCTTACAAATCCTTCATGTTGAGAATGAACTTGATTACACACAATTACATTTATTTCTAACGAATGGAATATCTGGAATCCCAATTTCTAGACCCAAACCTATTCTTAAATGGCTATCAAATACATCATGGAATCGTTTGGTTGAATTAAATGCTCTTGGTGGAGTTTTCGAAAAATTAATAGATACTTTCGAAAGCAATACCGATAAATGGAGAGAAATTTTTTATTGTGAAAATCCGGAAAATACGAATTGGCCTTCTGGTTTGAATAAAAAGTTGACATACCTCGAAAAGTGCCTTGTGTTGTTAGCTCTTCGACCAGATGCTGTTATAAGCTGTGTCAAGGAGATGATTCAAGATATTTCAGGTAGAATGTTTGTCATGTAGAGTTCTTCGAACGTATGGTTTTATCATATTTTAACGTTTTATTCCTACACAGGAGGAGACTTTTTGCAATTTCCTCCGTATGATCTAGATGAATGCTACAGAAATGCAACTAGTTTAACTCCTTTAATTTTTGTACTCTCCACCGGAATGGATCCTCTCACTTCTTTATTGGAATTTTCTAAAACTAAAAACATGCAGAAAAAAATGCATGTAATTTCCCTCGGTCAAGGTCAAGCCTCAAAAGCTACTCATGGTTTGTTGTGTGTAATTTCTATGTTGAAAACACATTAATTTTTGATGAAAATTTAGCGAAGAAAATAACTACTCCATTAAATCTAATCAGTTTTTTTTATTTGGTTTTTTGCTATTAGCAATAAATACAGGTGCGGAGTGGGGTCATTGGGTTGTTCTTCAAAATTGCCATCTTGCAGGAAAATGCATGTCAGAAATAGAATTGCTTCTCGACGAGTTGTCTCCAGAAAAGATACACGCAGAATTCCGATTATGGCTAACAACAAAGCCTACTGCTTACTTTCCTGTTTCGATATTACAGGTAAAGTTGCGGAGAGAGGAGATCATGTGTTTCTATTTAATTTGATAAAAGTTTGACTTGACTGCTTTTATCTCTATGCTGCTGCTCAATAATGAATTTGCTTACTTTTAAACAGAAAGGAATAAAAATTACAAAAGAACAATCACATGGATTTAGACAAAATATGTTGAGCTGCTATCTGACACTAGGCGATGAAAGAAGCAATTTTGTAAGTGAAGAAATATGCGGTTATTGGCAGTGTGTATATACCTTTAAATGCGTTTATTCTAAACGCTGTTATGAATTTGGTGCAGGACCATCATCCATGTAAACGAATTTGGAAAAAGCTCTTCTTCGGTCTCTCACTATTTCACTGCACAGTTCAGCAAAGAAAGAGATTTGGTAGTCTTGGCTGGAATGTTCAATACGACTTCACTGATTGTGATAGGGAAATGTGCGTAGCACAGTTGAGCAAATTTCTAGAAAAAGATAAAGAAATACCAATGAAATTATTGAAGTATACAACCTCTGAAATAAACTATGGTGGGCGTATTACAGATCGTTGGGATCAGTGAGTTCTTAGGTCTATTTTCTTGTTCAAATTGGATAGAAGATTCGTTTGTTTTCCTTTTCATCCTTGTTCATGTGTATTATCATATAGGAGGCTTTTAAGGCACATATTGGACGATTTTTACAATGAGCGCTTTGTTCTTTCTGAGAGGATTCGAGCTTCAATTCCATTTCCCGTGGGATTTTCATCAGAAAATGCAACTTTTGCTGAGCATATCGACGCAATTAAAGCTCTGCCTATTTTAAATGAGTCACCAGAAGTGAGAAAATATTGCCTTGTGATTTCCTTCAGATAAATCTATTGAGCAAAAGCCAATATTTGTTGAGATAGAGAGTCATTGATTTATGTCAACAAATTTGTCTCTGCAATCAGTGGCTTGGGATGCATTCAAATGCACGCGTGGCCGCATCCATTAGTAATGTAAACCTGCTAATTGAAGATGCGTTGGCCGTCAAGTCATATGGGAATGCAATTAAAAAGAGAGCAGCTAACGAAATCGCTTTAGAAAAAATTGAAGAAATCACTGCGAATTTGCCCGCTCCGTTTGACACGGAAATGATCTTTAAAAGGCATCCGTGCGATTATGATAAAAGCATGAATGCTGTGCTTGTTCAAGAGGTTTATCGCTATAGCACGCTACTAGACATGATTTTAGGAAGTGTTTCAGATCTTCAGGTAATGGTAAAGTGATTCCATTGTTGTTTTCTAAACTTGAGGTTACATTTGCGTGTGCATTATTGTATCTCAGAGCTCTCTCCATGGACTATCTCTGCTAACTGCAGCTAACGAAGAAATTCTGTCAGCTATTCTTAGTAATCGTGTACCATTTTCCTGGCAACGATTTTCATATATTTCCCGAAAGCCTCTCGGTTCTTGGCTAGCAGATTTAGAACATCGGGTTCTATTTTTGAAAAAATGGGCAGATGAGGGGGTTCCGATCGTGTTCTGGCTATCAGGATTCTTTTTCATTCCGTCCTTTTTAACTGCCATCAAACAGAGTTATGCACGAATGAATTCCATTGCTATAGACGCTGTTCGGTTCGAATTTGAATTCTTAGATTTTTATGAGGAAACACTAAAACATTCGCCTGAAATCGGTTGTTACATCAAAGGGTTATATCTTGAAGGAGCGCGATGGTCCACGAAAGAAAAAGTAAGATGCTGAAAAAAGTGAACTTTGTTAAAAATAACTAATGCACGATGCTCGTATTCCGTTGCAGATGCTTTCGGAGCAAAAAGGTAAGATAATTCATTCTCCAATGCCGATTATTTGGATAAAACCAACCGTAAAGACCTCAACAGGCAGCACATTCAGTACATTCGATTGTCCAGTATATGCATCTTCTCAAAGAAAAGATAGCCCAAGTACAGGTAATAAAACGCAATGCTATTTCTAGTTGTCAATCTATTCAAATGGTTAATAGTTTTTGTAGTAACCACTTAACGACAGGAAATTCGCGCAATTATCTTACAAATATTCAAGTGCCCATTTCACCAAATATTTCGGAGCAATATTGGATTAAAAGAGGAGTGGCCATGCTGACACAACTTGATGAGTAAACTCACGTGTTGACATCCAGTGCATTAAAAGTGTATAAAGTACTCGATTAGCATGAAAAAATTTCTGTAGTTGAGATTTTTTGATGTATCAAGCAACCTTATAGCCTCTTCTCGCTTCGACCGTGTGATTGATACGGAAGTTGAGAAGCACTTGTTATATTCTGGGAGATTAGTGTACTTTATAAGCAAGTTTAAATTCGTAAATCTTAGGCTCATAAATTTTTGTTAACTCTTTTATTAGTTTGTCTACATTCAATCAGAACAGTCCTATAAAAACTTACGTTAATCAAATTTGGAGACGAGAAAATTACTACTTTAACAATTTAGATTGAGAGTGCTCAGCTTCGTCTCACAACCCTACTTTCAAAACGTAGCAGCGATATTCGAAGAAGAAAAGAAAAACTGCATCACAATGAAATTCACTATTTCACAATAGAAATTTTCTATCGATGCAGAAGATTAAGTATTTAATAGATTATGAAATGGCATGAAGGAAGAATTTGAGAGATTTAGGTTCTGCCATATGGATAGCCGCAAGCAGGAGCAAAAAAATCACTTGGTGACTACCTCATACGTCCAATTCCTAAGAAAAAACATCTCATCGTTCCCATTCACTTTGGAATCTCGTTCTGTTTCGTTTTGTCCTTCTTTTCCTCTTCACTGTCGAACATAGGATCATTTGGTTCCACTGTAGCAGGACTCTTGTTATTATCACATAGTTCACCTGTACCGAGAAGGGGCAGCAAAACAGAAGAGAAATAAAAAAAACAATTCAAACAGTGCATTGCTCATAATGAGAGAGTACATACAAGAAAAAACCAAAGGACTTCAGATAAAGCTATTTATTTATCATTCAAATAGCGTGCAGTTCAAAATATAAGATGAAGAAATAACGACAAATTATTAATATATACCCCAGTTATACTTTCCAGCCCCGCCTTTGACACCGCTACTACCATAAGCAGGTAGTTTCCCTGCACTGTGGCGATCCATTCTGGCAGGCTTCTCTTTCGATTGGTTCACCATGTCGCACCAAAAAAACTTGCTCGTTTGGTTTGGACAGAAAGAAAGCAATCGAATAAAGCAAAATTATAAGTCAGTGTAGTGGTAAGAAAGACTCACTGTATAGCACTCTTCTAGCTTAAAAATGCGTAAATATGCTATATTTCGCGAATACGCAAAATGATTTAAACATTTAGCATCAACAAATATCCGCAAAAAGAGGAGTGCTTGGCGGCAGCTAGGGCAGGTCAAACCAACAGAGTTTAATCATGTATGTAGTTTTAAAAATTTGGAGCTGCATTCGTGAAAAAACATTTCTCCTATCAGACTCTTACGTACGCTTCAAATTTTGTCAAGAATACCATGGCTTAGAGTATTAGCTTAGAGTATTAACTGTACGGTGCAAAAGCTCCCAATTTAATTGCAAAGGGGTAGAATAAGAACGCACTGGACTTGTGCTTTCCGGATTGTATGTGGTTAGGGTGCGGACGCGCAAGCTTCTTCGCGGTGCTCTCTCCGGTGGGGTGGAATCTTAGCACAACTTAATTTCAATGCTATTTTGGGGTAGTATAGAGCGAGCTTTTGACAAAAATAGCCTTTTTGTCAAGCATAGTTCGTGCTTGCACTGCCAGTATGCCCTTTTTTCAGACGATCTGAAATCCTGTTGCATTTTTCTTTCATAGCACCAATTTTAAGGAGTTTACGTACGTGCCCGTTTTTCTCAATCAAGTGAAAGATGATTCCATTTCGCAGTATGAAAAAGTTTTCATACCTGTAGAGTTTGTTTTTCAGTCTTGTAAATGCCAAGAAGTATGTGAGTATTGAAAGCAACTAGTTTGACTAGCGGAGAAAGCTTTGGTGCTAAGATACTCTATTTTGGAGTATACGACTGTAACGTGGGCTGAGTAGTGTAAGTTCAAATAGTAAGGAAAGTTTAGCACGAAGAGGCTATATCTTGAGCAAAACTGGAGCTTTGTAAATGAGTTTTTCATTGTGTTCAGCAGAGCAAAAACAAATTAATTGCAGAGACAGGAAAATGTGCTATTCGGTTAGCAAAAACAAAAAGCGCCCTTGATCCGAGACTTAGACCATTAATAATTAAGGTCTGGGTTTATTTGTATTATCACGCAGAAGTGCAGTAAGTTATAGGAAAATTATATAAGGGGGGAGATAAATTGCTCTTATTCTTCTTGCCTACAAAAAATGTGAGGAAACCCATGCAGCTTAGTATTTGCTTTTTGCAGATAACTTCTATGAATGATAAAGACTGCTTGTTATCAATTAAAATTACCCACCGAGTTTGCAGAGAACATCACGTAATGACTGTTTGCAGTGCATTTAACGGCTAAAAAAGTTCTACGGTCAAGTGGAGAATTCACAACTCTGGCTCTACCTAAAACACATAGCACGTAAAATAATTGATTTCAACTAGTAAACAATTGATAACACAACAGAATAACCATTCTGCTCCATTACATCATTCTACATACTTAAGTTTTTTATAATTCGGTTTCAGAATCGAGAGTCGTAACTGCTTGCATGAATTATCGGGCACTTGCAAACTACCAAATAATACCATGCCACCCCTCCATACCGAATTTATCACGTCAAATTAGGCAATTGCAGATCTAGTTAAAGGCCACGGTGTTGCAAAGACGCTCATGCTTAACTTGCTATTAGTTCTCATTGACGGTATCCGCAGAATGATATGATGTTGTGTTCAATTTACTAACCATTTAGAAATTCGATAGAGTGTAACGATTATAAAGCTGCGAACGGCGATTTTAAATAGTAGTATGGATAATTGTATGATAATTCCAAATAAGAGTAAATAGTTACTCCGTAACTAATTAGTTTTAAGAAGTAGTTACGGTTGAATGCGAATCGAATCGAGATGTATTTGAGTGCACGCGAATATATGATGGATATACGATTAGCGACAACACATTACCGGACAAAAAAGGGAAAGGCTGGAGGCCTTTGATATTTAACTTTATTTATCGGAAAGCAGCTTTAGTTTTTTTAGTTTTTTGTTATTAGAATCCTCTAGAAAAAGTTAGGCAAGTCTTTTTCGAGTGTATTGCATAATTGATGTATGTTCTTGGATATGTATCTTTCAGGGTAGTTAGTATTAAATTAGCTTTCTCATGAAAGGAACTCTTTATTAGAATTAAGTTTTTCTGTTGCACCCTAATTTACTATCCATCCACTACGCAGCAAATCAATTTCACCTACAACTCATTTATTAATATCAACAAATAATACTTTGCCACAGAGACTGGGACAGTGGTATTGCGGCAGAGCAAAGTACTATTCCTAATTAATGTTTTATATTTTTTAATGTTTTATATTGTTATAATTATTTTACCGTCATCAAAATTACCTTTTTACTACGAAGTTATTTTTCTTATATTAATTAAGCCAACTATCCGCAGTTTTTCCTTTCCACTCCAAGAGTATCAGAGTGCATTTAAAGCAATGTAACAACATAATATCAGAACAATCGAAATTACGGGACTATTTCCCCGATGTTTCCCGCAACAAAGATGCACTTATTTCTACACCTTTTTGAGGAGGAGAATGAGAGGGTAGTAATAACATAGAGTTGTGAGTTAGTATTTTTGGGGTTCTTTTTATCGTAAGTCGATGCATGAAGGAGTGAGTGATTTTTTCTATTCGCTTATTTAATTCCGCAAACAGTAGTTATTGGCGTAGAATAAGTTTATTTTTTATTATATGAATAAGTGAAAATACCCTCCTTACCAACTAACTCGAATCAACCTATTTAACGCCCTACTGCATAAAGAACTATTCCAGCCGAAGTCTTTAATATACAACTGGCAGGACGTGACTAATTCTAGTTAGAGAAACTCACAGAAAACACCACGTTCACAGAGACAGTGGCTATTTAGGCATACTGGTCAATCTTTAACTGTTTTCCATTCATTTGAAGTGTAGCAATTTGATTTTAAGGGAGACATGTTTTTCTATTGCACAAAGTTCTTATTCAGAAAAGCACGCGTAAATTTGTCCAAACTTCTGTCATGAATACTTTAAAGAAAATAATCGGGAAATGATTCAATCCACAGCTTGGAAAAACAAAAAGTTTGCTTCCATAGAAAGCAGATTACCTTTATATTTTGCTAGCATAAAAATTTACTTCTTTGACTTGTAATGTCTTGTCAACTGAAATAGTAACATACGCAGTGGCATGTATATTTTCAGCTTTTCCAACTCAAAATTAGTAACAACATTCCGTTTTAAAATTTATACGTTACAAATTGAATTACCCAAATGTTGACCAAATTTTTCTAGGCATAAATACTTCCATCAGTACTCACAAAATTTCAATAAAAAGATAAGTCAGAAAAAAGGGTGAGTAGCAACAAAAAAGTTTTGTAATGGGATCACTTCAACAATTGCATACAATGAGAGTCAACCGCAGTACCTACGTTTAGAATATATCTACAAAAAATATGTTCTAAAATTGACAGTAGAAATTCTTATTGCACTCTCAATTAAATTCAAAATAAAATTATGAATATTTTAACAAAAGATCATCCCAGCTGAATTTGTCGTAACAACTAACTTATAAACGTCTCTTGTAAACGTAAGGATGGATGAATTTCAAGAAATAAATCGGCATCCATGTGCAAGCTTAAAGGTTTTCCACTAAATCAGCGCAGCACTATTCAAAAATGAGAAGAGCATATTGCTACCGTAAAATGTACCATTTACCCTCTGCTGCACTAAATTCATTTGATTCTAGAAATTGTAATGAGATCAAAGTCATTTGTGAATTGGACAAAAAACATACTTCAAATAGGCATAAAGGGGGTGTGATACAGGCTAATCGATTTGCATTGTTAAAAAATCACTTCATGTAAGAATAAGCACGAATGATTAATATTTAATAGCAGTTTTGATTTATTTCAACTTAAATAATGGCGAAGAATTTATTGTTCATTATTGCCTATGTTGGTCATTTATCCATTTCTAATAGCCGAAATCATTACATATTCGATAAATTAGAACCCTTATAGATATAAGACTGCAATTCAATAAGTTCTGCCTTTGATTACCCAGCATAATGAAGTAAAAATACAGTTATCTATATTTTAATAGCAATGGCACCTAGCCGTAGCAAAAAATCGATTTGTACTTGATAAGCATAAAAACGAATTGCTTTTATCAGAAACGAGAAGGAAGAATGCATGTAAGAGCGGTGACACAAGTGAAGTCAATCTGAGTAGGCCACGGCTATTGCCATTAAAACTATGATATGGTCAAGTGATTTGAAATAAAGTATTAAAATTTATAGTTGTCTCAACAAAATATAAGAACGTTCACGGAACAAAGAAAGAAGATATAAAAAAAATGCTGTGGAAAGAGCTTATGGAAAAATCATAGGCTGTTTGTTTCTTGCAAATCCTTAAGCAAAACGTAAGCCTGCGATAAAATAACTAAACCTTATTACATTAACATGAGAGTGTCTACTTAGCTGTGTCGGATAGGATTGACTCAATTAATATCGTGTAACAATAACTACTAATAAATGTTAGAATAACCTGGTTGCCACAGTGTGTACATTGAAACCACTGATGTGAAAGTATCAAATGATAATTGTTGAAAATAGTTCTGAAAAAGCGAAAAAACATCGTTGCATAATTCGATTTTTAAAAAAATGAAACAGTTTGTGGATAAAGTTCCACAAGTGTTAAAATTCCCGGAATCAGATGCAAGATAGTATATTAAAAGCAGGCAACATTGATGCGCGAACGCTTGTGCCACGAAGGATACGTAGTCTACTGGATGCTTCTTCCTTAAGATAAAATAAAACATTAAGAAGAATAAAATTAAATGTAGAAAACACTTGCGCATCAAGAAAGCGAAAACATCTAGTGCCTATAGTTCGTGAAACTTGAAATGAAGGTAGCTAAGACATCAGCGAGGTATGGGTACAGGAGGTTGAAATTTGAATTGGCTGAACTGGCAAGACCATCTGAAAAATTAGGTCACATTTTAAGCAGCCATTCCAAAAAATTTTATAAAGCTTCCATGAATAGTAAATTCAGCTAACGCAGAAATTAGGAGTAAATAGCAAATGTCGTATTTTGTAAACACTATGTGAAATTTTACGTTGTAGAAAACATTGCTTACAGCTGATAGTCTTCTTTCACTCAGCGACCTGAATTGCTATACTGGGCAAAAATATAACACTCCATAATTGCGGAGCTACTATGCTGCATACAGGCTTTAGATATAGAATGCGTACAGAACTTGTAATCAGGCGTTCGCTACCTGATTTGCAAACCGTAAATTTACGATTCCTGTGAATTAATCTGTTAACTGCATTTTTATCGAATATCTTTGAAGTGATCTATTTTGTTTCTTTCTTTAAGAGATAAGCGTAGGTTTTTGTTATTTGCTAATTTCTGCACTTCGTGCTCTCGAAGGGCAGCTGATTCAACTCACTCGGCAACTCCTACATTAACTTGTTAACTTTCGCATATTCTCTAACACATCTTACGCGCCTTGCGAACCGAAGTATGACATATACCTAATGTGCATCACTATGATCATATCACACATCAACTAAAACTGTGAAAAAGGGCAAAACCTTCTCGCACCACTTGACTACACTACGAAGTTGCACGTGCTCTCTAAGTTGTATTCTACTCCCAATAACAAAGATTTTCTCTTGTAGTGTGCTTACACAGCGAAAATTTTACCTCGTGCTAAGAAATAGAAAAATTGCTAAGACTCTTAAGGAAACTACTCTTAAAATCAACAAGATTACATAACAAGAACTTAGCAAGATCTGGGATTCAATTTGACCTCTTTCTTGGGCGTGTGCTGCGTCATGCATGGAGTTGAGTTAGTGTTTTTCCTAACGTTATAGCTGCTTGATTTTGTGTGTGTTTGCACTAGTTTTATTAACACTAGTTTCATTAGAGTTCAACCATGCCGCTAGGTCAAAGATGAACCTTTTATCTTCTTCAGCTTAAATAAGTATTACCTGCTAGCTCCATTTGTTATCGAACTTGTGCGCAGTTGAATTACACGGCATGATCCTCAAGCTTATGCAGTTTTATGAGAGAACGTGTGAGAATCAGAATGAGTAAAGTGGAATTATTAAGCCTTATAAAATAATGATTATGTTATGTTTCTTATCCTTTGTGTTCTTTACATGCTTCAGTATAAATTTAGCAACTAATTGTTTTACTACCGATTCATAATGCAAACTGGCGCGTTGAAATATATCTTTTATTATGCGTTATTTCTTACATGCGAGATGAGAAGTATTTTCATGCACCGTGATAGATGCTGTGTGCCTTTACACACTCGAAGTGGAGTCCCAATGCCGAAGAGTAGTTGAAAGCTCTCCAAAGCATTTGTCTTTTGCGATTATATAACAGAAAGTTAGTAGCGTCTAGTGAATCCTAGAAGTCAAATATTATCATATTAGCCATTTAGACTGAACCAAGGGGAGAAGGGGAAATTATTGAGCGTACGTCAGATACGTAGGTTGATTACGAAAAAGTAAGGAAGAGAAGGCGAAAGGACAGACTTAGAGGAGCATTCAATAAGAACTGACGACGACCCTCAGTAATTAGATTTAATCAGAAAGGCTACCTGAAAGGCTGACATGATTCAAGGCTCTGGTACTCCTTATTCTGCTTTCGTAGAAGACCTGTAGCAACGGTACCGCAGCAGAGCGGAATGCCCCCTTAATTTTATTTTTATTATAATTATTTTATCATAATTACCTTTTCAGTACATAGCTATTTTTCCTAAACTAATTAAATCAACAATCCGCAGTTTTTCCCCTAAGGGTATCATAGTATACAAACGAAACGGTTTAAGGCCATCAAGCCATGTTGTATCGCAGCAATCGAATTACTATACTTTCCCCCGATATTTTCCCGCGAATGAGATGTACTTAATTTACCCTTTGAGAGAGAAGAATAAGACAGACGTATAAATTATGATTTTGATTATATTTTTCCCGTTCTTTTCTTGCAGCATGTATGAATGAAAGAGTGAATAATTTTTCTTTCTTTGCTCACTTGCGCAGTCAGAAATCATTAGCGTAGAGTAAGTTTTATTTTTTGTTTAAGGAATAATAAAAAACTCTCTTCTTGTTTACTAAATATAAGTAGGCTATTTAACATCCTACCATACACAACTATAACCAGCCGAAGTCGATTAAATACAACTAGCAGAATGCGGCTAACTCTAGGAGAAATAGTTCACAGAAAATACTACGTTCATAAGACCAATGTTTGAGGAAACGGGATAATCTAAAGAGATATTTTATCGATATATATCTACGACATCCAGCTTTAACAGTAAGTTTATTTTTAAAAATATTCGAACTATTCATATAAAATAATAAATAGCAGGAGTCAGTATGTTACGGCTTCAAATCAATAGTGATATAAAAATAACCGGATTATGTAAGCGTGGCTTTACTTGCGAGGGAATTTTTAGCTAACTAGTCACGTTTCGCCAATCTATGCTGTTCGATGCCGGCTAGTTGCTTTATCAAATCTTTATGCGGTAGGAAAAAGTATTTTTGTTGCAATTATCTCGTTCGGAGGAAAAGCTTACTCTGCTTCTTCTTATTAAGAGAAGAATTGTACAACCAAAAAATATAACAGGAAAGAATAAAATTCGTTAGATGATTCTCTAACTACCATCTACATGGCATGAAAAAAACTTGAAAATATAACTTAACTTACCCTAGGTATTCCTACGTCCTAGTCTAGCTTGCTTAACTTACTTGGGGAACACTGCATGCAAGGTGTTGGTGATGTAAGGGTTGAAGATAGGTTGATGGAATGCATGCTTGCTAAGTTACTGTTTCTAAAGATCGCAGAAGCTAAATGCATACGGTGAAATGGCTATTCAAAGTAATCTTTTAAATGAAATGCGATAAGGGGAAATGAGCATCGACAAAAATGTTAAAAATAAAAGTACACAATTTGTACCCTAATCTCCACCGTTGTTACAGATTACACTGGATAAAGAAAGAAATAGGGAAAATCGATTATGAACAAAACTATCGAGGTCTTACTCATAAAACAATCAATGCAATCCGTGAAACTTGCTAAACAGATATCACATGAAACTGTCTCAAATTTCTAGTTTGTAATCCAAGTGGATTCTTTTAATCAATCGACTAAAACAATCCTTTTTTAGGGTAAACAGAGGAATAAATTCAATATAGTTCAGTTCCACTTCAAGCCCTTTCAATTGGAAATTGAACATCGCATGTTGTCTTAAAAGCAAGAGGTAGTAATAGTGAAGAGTGTTGGGCATTTATTTTTGATGAGGGTACCTTGTGTTTTGTGGGAAGCAGACTATCGCGAATGCCTTGCGTTTATTTGTAACGCGCTTACTGCAAGTCATTTCTTGTAATGCGTGATCTCATACCCCAGCATCTGAGAGCTTAGAAGGAATTTGATTCAAGCTTTCTGTTTCTTAAACACAGAAAAGGCTCCCTGAACAGCTCAGGAGTTTCAATTCTCTAAGCAGTTCATGAGTTTCAATTCTCTCTCATTTCGGGAGTGCATTGAAGCGATCTTTTTTTTGTTGATTAGAACGCATGAGGCTTTGTTTCCAAACCCGAAGTTTTTTCTGGAAAAGTGCTTTTTGCTTAAATTGAAAGAAATGAAGAAATCATCGTCTACTTTGTTTGACAGGAGCTTGATTGTATGTTTTTTAGAACGAATTAGGCATCGCAATAATGTTTCATAGCACGCTTTTTTGTGCGCCACTATGGTTGTTTGGTCTTCTACTAATGTACTCTTCCGTACTCATTCTTACAAAAAATATTTTTCCTAAGACTCGTCCGTGCATACCAATTAGTGAAAAGCAAGAGCAATATCATATTACCGCTTGTACTATCACCCGTAACTCTGCTGCTTATTTCACCGAATGGATTGGTTAGTGTTTTGAATGCTTTTCTAAATATCCTGCAGCGAACGCACTTAGTTCCAGTCCACTTATTTAAGAGAACAGACTTGTTTTATGTTATTGCCATGCAGAATTCCATCGACTGCAAGGAGTAGATAATTTTGTCATTTACGATGATAAAAGCGAGGATGGTGTACGAATGTTTCAAAACATTTATGCCCAAGCAGGTTTGATCCCTACCAGAGATCTATTTCGTTACGTTATTTTTTTTTAATATCTATAGCTTTGGGTGAGTTTCATGCTAGCTCAAGTAAATGAATGTAACATTTTTCAGGCTACCCCAATTTAATACACACTTACGCGGCTGTATTTGACGTAACTGATATTCTTCTGACCCAGGAAACACTTGATATGTACTCTCAACGACGGGTATGCGGTATTTCTAGTTGTTTCTGTGATAAATCTTACCGCGTTTAATTCGTTGTTTTTGTTTTGCCCCTGCAGGCTAGAGCTTTTACCCATTGCTATAACGTGTACAGTAACCGCACGAAATGGATTATGTTTATCGATGATA
Source organism: Cardiosporidium cionae (assembly GCA_015476325.1). NCBI lineage: Eukaryota > Apicomplexa > Aconoidasida > Nephromycida > Cardiosporidium > Cardiosporidium cionae. The sequence goes on from JADAQX010000001.1 coordinate 108,230, forward strand.
ATCAATTCGTGTATTCAATCAAAAAGCCGTCATTGATTGCCGAATTAAGCGAAGAAAAGTGGTCAAACGCTGCTAGTGTAACCGTACCAGAAGCTTTGTATGGCACAAACGGAACTTTCAGAGCATTTGATGTCTATGTCTCCTTGAATAAAGTTAACGGCGGATTTGAAATTCGATATCTTGGGGCAGAGAATCACTACAATCTACCAAATTCCGTTGTGAATAAAACAGGTGCGCAAGAAACAGAAATTCTGGTAGCTTCGTTCAACTCTTCAGCTTTCTTAGCAAACGTTTTCATTCAAGTATACCTAGACAGTTTATTCTTATTGTTTTGTTATTTTACGTGAAATACAGATGTGTTCCCCTTAATTATAGAAGCAAATCCGAATAGGATGCCATTGAAAGAATTGGATGAAGATTTGGTTATTCCGGAGGATTGCTTTGATGACGATGGTAGAATGAGATCAGTTTGTGAGCCTGGAAAGGGAGTTACTATACTGCGTGCGCTAACATGCAGCGAATCTAACATGGTGAAGTGTACAGTGGATGACAGCCGTGCTAAAATAAGCGCCTCATTGAAGAACGAAATGCGTGTAAACCGATATTTTCTTCGTAGTGTCAAGGATAGTGCGCGTGAATTTACCGAAGAAGGCAGGAAGGAAATATTAGAGCACCTAGATCTAACTTATTTCTCTCAGATACCTGATTTATTTTTAAGCAACAAGTACTCTAAGATATTGCGATCTCGTATTGGAAAACTAAATCCACAAATCCTTTTCTGATCTAACCGTTGTACATTTTTTTTTTTCTGCTTCTATCTATTCGCGTGAAATGGATTAAAACATTGTGTTCGGCGAGCATTTATAAACTTGTGACATGAGAAATAGTCGAATGCTTTTCTGAGAAATTCTTGTAAGAATAATTTTTCACTAATTACAATCAAAGAGTTCTGCTATTCTACAATGTTTTTTTTGCGTTTAAAATATCTAATCAGTTGTAATAAGTAAAAATTGCGGATCTTACTAGCTCACATCCATTCTTTTTATTGTTATAATTGAGTTTTTTCTAGCTAGAGAGGTTAATTCACATATATTTATCGCACGAAATCTAGCTGCCGTCAAATAAGAAATTTGTTTTTTGTAGTGAGTCAATTTTTGAACTGGTTAATATTAAAGGGATTGTTTGCGCATATATTTCCATGTTAATAATACCTTGCATCAGCTTACATGAAGTGAATTTGTGGATGAATCTGGACAGATTTATTGCGATGCATATGAATTATTTTGCCTAGAGATTTTCTCGAGCTCAAATTTTATGTTACAGTGTCTGCAACCTTTTTTTGTTTGTGTTCGAGTGTGTGAACTATTTTCACATTCCTAGAAACGAGATTGCCCACTTCGAAATTTCTGCAAACACAATATTTGAAATTGTAACTTTTTTCAGATACATTACAAGCATTTTTGTACGAACTTCTAAAGCGTGCACACTCATAATTGTTTGAAGCGCTAGCATTGTAATTTGCACATAAGGGATATTGACATTCTTACTGGATAGAATGAACTTTGCGTATAACAATTTAATACTGTTATAAAAATGGAAACTTTGGGCACCTCGCTTAACCATTTCCTTCGGAGTAATAAAAGTCGACTAGAAAACAATTGTGGACAATGCATATTTATCTTTGCTATACCGAAAAACCATTGCACCAGCGCACTGCTAGATGAGAGTGCTGCAATTACATCACTGCATATAATTTGAAATGCCTTAATGATACAAAGTAGTGCAATGGTTGGCATGAGTCATTGTTGAGTAGTCCTGCTATAACAAGTAAAACCAAATGTACATTGTTAGAGTTTGCGTTTTTACTGCATGCACGTGCAACAGCAGCGTTGTTACAGTGTGGCTGCAATCAAAAATCCGTTAAGATTTTATTTCGCATTTTTTCATGCAAATAATAACATTCAATGGATATAGACACAAAATACTGCTCGTTTACTGCGTCCCTATTCGGTTTACGAAAGGAGCTTGGCCTTAATATGATGAATTGACTTGCTTGGTGTACGAGAGTTCAAATTAATTGTATTTCTTCAAAACACATAATCACCGGGGAATTAAGAAAATATACAAAAGAACGTCTCAGTATAAAATTATTAGTGACAATAATAATCTTAGCATTATCGCTCTATGGACGGCACAAAACCTATTTTTTTAGGTTTTAATGAGAAGAATCGTATAATTGTGTTTATGCGAAAACGTCTTACCGATGTTTTACTCGTGCAGTGATTGCACTGTATACGGCTAATAATCGCATGCTAGTAAGGAAGTTGGCTTTCCCAATGGCTGTGACACCCGATTATATCCATGTATAAGCATAATGCCAATCTTCCACAAGTGTAAGGTAAACTAGAAGAAGTTTACGAATAATGGTTAAGGAATACCTGATAGACAGAAACAAATATATTTTATAGGGGCAAAAAATAGTTTCCCAGAAATGAACGAACATCGGACAAGGCCAAATCTAGGTAAGTGGGATTGATAAAAATACATTGAGATACAATTAATAAAAAATCTTTACTTGTTCATACTTTTGAGTTGCTTTTGCAATTTCATCTATCAATTTAAAGATTTTTTTCTATCAAATTTCAGTAGCTCTAGCTTAATTAATTTGTTTTTCTACACCAATAAATGTTGATTAACTTTGTCACAGACTTAGTGTTTTTCCTCATATCAATGATTATTTTAGGTAGCAGGAGTTCAGCCGTTGTTTCAGTGGAAGTAGCAGCGTTTTCGTCGAATAAGCCTTCAATTTTTCCATTTTCTATTCATGCTTAATTTCTTAGTCCACTTTTCTACGAACTATTTTTAAAAATTTTTAAACAATTGATTCTTCCCCTCTCACACTAAATAAATAAACGAATTTAAGAGAATGCTTTAAAAAATTAAAAATTTGCTTAATCTAAAAAGTCGAATAGCCTCTGTAACAGCATACAATTCTTGCGAAGTCATATTCACAAAGCAGTTTGGTCCATTCCTTAAAATTTGCAGTGTAATTGTCATGTGTAACTCTCTACTTCGTTTTTTTTAATAACATGAATTACTTACGCCTTTTTTTAAACATATTTTGAAAGTCAAAAAATAAATTGATTTGAGCGACTTTCTTTGATTGCTTGAATACAAACTTGTGATGTACGTTTATAATAGCATTTAGTAGGCCATTCATTATCAACGCTACATGCAGAAATATACTGCCGCTAGCCAATGTAGGTTGATATTTTTTGTCAACAAACTGAAATGAATACAACAGTTTCATTCATGATTTGAAGTTCGAAGTAGTAATGGCTTAAATTTCCAGTATATTATAACTATTTTCTCTTAGTGTGTATAAAACTGAAAAATCTATTGAAGTGCCTAAGGTTAACTATTCCATGATTTTAGAGATAATGTTTAAAATCGAATTTATCCTTAGAAAATAAAGTGCATTTATCTTAATCAAGAGGAGCAAAAACAAAGGTATTCCATTATTGAGAATGTGTTAAGCTTGCGGAGAATTCGGCAGATTACCACAGGATATATTTATAAAATTTTCTTACTGCCAAGAAAATTGCAACATTTTTTCGAAGATGCAGGTTGAACTAATATTAATACAGGAGAAAAGCAATACGCTCGCAAGAAAACTGTCGGGCTGACTTGGGTATAACTAATCTTACTTTTTATCGTAGATAACAAAATTCGAGATCTCAGAGTTTCTAAAAGCTATTCACTATAAATATATCCCTTTATATTGCAGAATAATTGTCACAGCAATTTATCAATTATTTTAGAGTAAATCAAGAGCTGCTTGTGCTCCAATTGTGATGTAGCTTTGCTCTTGCTCAAACAGCTAGTCGTATCACTACTCTATTAACACTTAATTTTCCTTGCAATGAGGAACCGTTAAGCCAAGATCTAAACCTACTCTCATTTTTGCACGACTTTATCACTTTTGACGCTTGGAATTAACTTTAGTCACTTATCCCTTTCTACCTACCTTATTGTGTATATTTTATTCGGTTATAATTCATACTGATCACCAAAGTAACTATTACCAGCTTTCCATCCTCGTGAATACATACCAATCTTATGCAATTTTAAAAGCAGGAGGATTCCTAATTTTACCCCTTTGCATATCATTATCCTTTTGTGTATGAAAAAGCTCCCCATGACAATGTGATTTGTTGCGTTTTTAAAAGGAAAGTTTCTTTTACAAAGTCTATCGTAATTATCTCTCCAACATTCAACCACCGTAACTTGGACGGAAGCACAGTTTAATTGAGGTAAGCTAGTATGAACAATTTGGGAAGTTTATTTATTATATTATTTCTAAAATTAGAATGATGCAATGAGAATGAATAGCCTATTCTAGTTTCCTTTCATTTATTGTAGAAATTTTAATGGCACACCCATTTGGTTGACCTATAACTTTAATTTGACAATTACTGGTAACCAACTTAATATTTCCAATCCTATATTGGCTGTCATTTTGTATCACCACTATTAGTGAACAGCAATTGCGTGTAGCTGATGGACAGGTTGGTTGGTAGTGAAGGTTATATTTTGCAAAATATGAACAATACAGCCATTTCATCCTCAAAAGCAGCGATGTAATGCTCATTTAAGGCCCCTAATATTCTGTAGATGCTGCCATATTTATGAGGTAAACATTCTGATCGCAGGGAGATGTGACAGTGTGAAAAGTTTATCGAAGAAACTGGCTGCATTTAATTCAAAAGTTGAATACTTGAGCTCGCAACAAATTTCTTTTTCATTTAGCTTGCCTTACATCATACTACTATCCTGGTTTCGTTTAATCTATGCACTTGGACAAAACTTGCCGAGACGGCGCTTTTCAATAATCTCTGTTGAGTATTCATACTGTTGCACCTTTCCCTTCCTTGAAGCTTCTGCTTTCCAAATAATTGCCATGTAGATTACATATTTTTCACCTCAAGGTGACCATCATTGCTCTGTTATTTAGTTTCTTTAACAACTTGGAATGCAGAAAATTAGTTTGATTACCTTCTTACCGTCGTGATGTCTCTCTTTGCTGGTATATCCGTAAAAGGACCTCAAAAATCCACAGCAGGATGTAAGTTTCCTTAAATCTTCCAATGTTGAAACTCAAACCCTAATTGCATTCGGCTGGATGATCGTTCTCACGTCTGCAATTGTGATAAGGCATAGGGAGAAATGGGAGAACAGAAATGCATTCGAGTGTGGCAGAGCTGCGTTTTACTTTATTTGATTTTTTCACTTAATGGTGCAATTGTTCTGTCACTGCAGCCACAAAGTTTGCCAAGGAAAATAAGCAAGATGGAAGGAGCATTAGTATACCAGTACTGGAAAATACAAAAAGTGACGCTTTTTCATCATCTATCTCATCTTCCTCTGTCGTTCCTGGACCCGCGACTATGGAAAATCGCCCTCAAATTGAGAGCACCATACCGACCGCAAACTTAGAAGCTTTAAAACTGCATGGTGAGGCTTTCGCTTTAAGACGTGCATCGTTATCTTATGCGCTTTCACAGTTTCCAGAAACATCTCAATCTGGTTCATTCACTTCTCTGAATAACCATGATTCTTTTGGGAAAGGCTTTGCTCAGCGTCCCCCTCTGGAGTCTCCTGTTAATGAAGACAGCAAAATGCAGGAAGCGAAATGCACATCACCTGAAGCATCATCTACTGTTGGAGCTCTTTCGTTTCCTGAGAATAACAAATTGGAGTCTTCATCAATAATATCCTCTGCTCAAGAAAATTCTGAGTCGTTCTATTCCCCTCCTGCGATGGAGATTTCGGATTTCCATATTTCCTCAGGGAATCTTAGCAGGGTACCTACATTTGGTTCAACAGAAACATCTCATTTTGATATTTCCTACCCTAAAGCTTCCTCAAGTACCATGTTCTATTTTTTTTAGGAATGTGTATGCGTTTAGTCTCACATTTTCTTTTTCTTATTGCTTTGGGGTGTTGTGGAATAATATCTATCATTTAGCTCTCACAGATTTATCACTATCAACTATTTTTTTCGCGTCTTCTCCAAATAATTTGATGTCCCTGGAAGAGACGCTATGTTTCTGCATGATTGTATGCTTATTGTAAATATATTTATGCACAGATTTGTCAAGAAGAAAAAAAACCAAGAAAATGCTGCCCCCTGGATATGCAAGCTTTTCGCAAAACATACGTACCACAGTAGAAGTTGAACAGGCAGATTTGGGTAATTTTTGACGCAACTTCTTGAAAAAATTTACTTGTAAAAACAGCAGTAGGTAACTGATAATATTTCTTTTATTCATTAACTGGAAGGTTCGAGAATCGATTTTCTAATAGTTTTAAGCTTTTTTTAATACAAGAAATGCTAATTCATGATTACTGCAGCAGCAATTTTGTGAAGAGAGTTACTAGTGTATGTCCTCTATTATTCCTACCTCTGTGCAGATAATTTCGAGATAAAAACAGTGGAAAGCAATATAGAAAGTGAAAGTTGCATGAATTTGAGCGAATACTGCCAGCTCAATCAGGTATAATGACATTTTCTTTTCATACTTCTGAGTTATTTGTTATGAAACATTATAGCTGAGCCTAATATTAATGTTACGGGCCACTCGGAGCAATTGCGTTTAATTTTTACAGAATTTTTCGACTGTACAGCACTGTCATACTAGTGGAGAGGTCGTAGTCCTTTCTAGTAATTCTGTGGAAAAGCAGTGAGTTCAATGAATCTACGATGCTTTGCAAGTTTTGAAAAGGAGCATTTAACATCCTTTGTTGGAACAAATATGAAATTATATGCATTTTCAAAAAATAATATCCGAGTTGCTACTTATTTTGGATGTACACAAATGCGCATCAATAGCTTGTAAAAATTCAATTATCTTATCAGTGGTTTGAACTATGAATATATTTCAGCGAGGTGATTCCGGCCGAAGATAGTGTAAAAGAAGGCAAAATAGACATAGTTCCATCGGGTAAGGAAATTTTGTCAAATTGTTTGACGAATTTGCATAAATATGTTTGAAAATTGTTGGGGAGACTCAATTTCTTCCTATTTTTGTATCCCATTCTCTAATATAGAATTGAATTGAGATTCTGAGAGGGGGTGAGGGATTTGCTGCTAGATAGCACCCCATAGTTTTTGCAAAATCATTTTCTGAAAAGAGTATAATTCAATCAATAAAAGTGTGCTGTATCGAAATGGGTTGAAGGAAACTCATATTTTTGCCTTATGTGTAATATTAGGAAGTGATTTGAATGAAGCTCCAGCACAGGAATCTCTGCCTACAAATTTAACTTCGCTAGAACATTGGTACGCATCTCTCGCAGCAGAGCTAATTCTTACTTTTGAAAACTGCTTGGATATACATGCGGAAGCATTACGAAGAGTTGAAGATTCTCTGAAGGTTAATAAAAGACTTGAAGAAGCTTATTAAAATGCAAGCAACAAAGAAATAGTGTTAATCGTCGCGCTCGTGATCTCGTTGAGATTGATAAAAAAATTCCAGCGATATCCATTTTTTACAATGAAAATTATCTTGGTCGTTAACCACTGCGTTCTGCAAATTATCTGAATATATGCTTCACGTGGAGTGTTTTCTAGTATATGTAAATGCTATTTTATGTTTTAAGCCTCAGTAACGATTTTTTTGAGGATACACTGTAAAAACTATGGCTCATGAAAATAGTATTTTCATGAGTCAATTATTCTCTTGTATTTAACCCGTTGAAAACGTTTACTTCTACATGGTCATGGGATGGTAGTACAGTACAGAAAAAAATTTTCTAATATCTGCAATGCTTACAATCCTTAAGGATAAATTTTGTAACAAAATGCCGTATTGTCTAACTTTTATTCAAGAGTATGTCATATTCAGAGTACTCTTCACTTTTTTTTACATTTTACCTACTTAGAAGGAAAAATCTTTGGAAGAAGAAATAATTCGTCAAGAAAAGGAACAATCTCGCTTCGTGGAATTAGAGGATTTTGAAAATGCCGCAAAACTTGATACTCAAATCAAAAATATCAAACAAAAAGTATGCTTATTCTTTTATGAAGGCGTTGAGGGCTTATCTATGCAGTATTCTAATTTAGAGTGAAATTATGTGTCGTGAAAAACTCTCATGAGTATTCAAATTCCACTTGTATGGAAGCAATGCGTTGCATTATGGATCGCCAAGCGTTTTATCTCATTTTGTTGAACACGTATAGTATTGCACTTAGAGGGTCATGTGTTTCATCGTATTTTGTATTCTTAAGATAACTGGTATATAGAATGAAATTCGTTTATGAAAATGGCATAGTTGAGTGCATAATCCATAATTCTCATCATGCTATATAGTATCGCAATGGAGACTGTACTATAAGAAACTGTAGCCGCAATCCTCTTCTTCGCATTCATATTTCTAAGTGAAGGAATTCATTTACTACGTGTACTTTTAGCTTTTTACTGAAGAAGCAACCTTGATTGATTCTATGGAACAGCAAAAGAGTTCATCTCAAAACATTCTTGAATCACTGGAGCATTATTATCAGGTTTAAAGCCGTTTTGAATACTCTATCTTGAATGCATTTACTCCAATATCCAATATAATTTTACTGCATGAGTCCGTATTTTGTTGGCGCGCAAAAAGTGAGGTTATACACTGCGGTATGTGCAAGGGATGCGAATTTGTTATACAACGATTGGGAATTCTGGAGACTGAAGTATGCAATGGCTTGAAAGAATCAATAGGGAATGAAACGGATGAAATTGATCTTGAAAAAACTCGCTTAAAGCAGGTGAGTGACTTTGTGAAAAAACTAGCCTGTGAAATTCTCTGCGTGGTGGCGCTTTATATGCTATAGTTTTATTTTTGATATGCCCTTTGAAGGATGAAGAGGGTAATGCTTTCAATAAGCACCATTTCCAAGTGGAAAAAGAACGACTGAAGCAAGAAAATGACCAAATATCAAGTATCATTGCGACACAAACAGAAGATCTTCAAATGGAGATAGAGACGCATACTGAAAACGAACGGTTCTGCTGTAGGAGATGAGGAGGAAGCCTCCTCATTGACATGTCCTGGCATTATTCTTTAAAAACGATTTTTATACAAAAACAAAAATGTTTGAAGAACTCTTTCATTTGTTTTTGCTCTTTAGTGTGGTGATGGAAGAAATCAAAAGTTTGGAAAAAGTTTTGGCTGAAAAACGCGCTCAGCAGGCTGCTTTCCGAGAGAAAATTGGTGCAAATGAATTGAAAATAGCGGCTATTAAGGGAAAATTTGGGAAACAGTTACAACGGATTGAAAAAGCAGAAAGCAATCTTGAAAAGTGTATGGAAGATCTCGCAATGGATGAAACAGAGGTGGCAATTCTAAATTTTCTGTAGCTTTACTCCGTATGCGCATGAGTTTTGTTTTTGCTCGCGAAAATAGGAATTACTGCTTTTTATATTTAAAAATGTTTTGTTTTTTTAGCTAATCAACCGTTTGGAAATGTTGCAAAAGCAACAAAAAAAGTTTGATGAATTAGTAGAAACGTAAGTGGGGGGGAAACATTTGTCATTTACTGCCTTGGCTGTGCTCTACTCTCAAATAGAAACTTTAAATTTTAGTTTTTAGCTAACTTTTTATATTTAGGGAAAAGGAAGTTACAGAAAGCTATAAGGCAAGCAATTATATCTTCAACCTTCGCTTAACAACGACAGCGAAGTTGGTTGAGTCTCGGAGGTTATGGAATGAAAGCTACAAGAAGAAAATTGACGAATTGATCTCATTGCGGTATGCTATCATTACGCAAGTACTTTATTGCAACATGAAACGACTATTATAGAATTGAAGAATTTTTTAGTATAGATAAATCTTTGAAATATTTTAAACCTGTCTGCTTGCATTGTTGTGTTGCTTTTTTGAATATTATTTTGTTCACAGTTTTCGGATGCAGCAATACCAGCAAAATATACAGTCGTTAGTTGTTGCATATGGAAACCTTGAAGCAAAACGTGAGAACTTACGGTATGGGAAACCACAGGAGATTACGGCAATCATTTTTATAATATTTTTAACGCGTTAATGAATTGAATTTTGTTTGCTGTCTGATACACGAATTTGCGTACGTATAAAAGCTTTTTTCACTTTTAATGTGATGCAGTAAAAGTTAGCTGTAAGCTTCAGGAGATGTGTATATTCCATAGCGTTTGTGATACTAATTTAGGCTGCAAACGACGGCCAATCAAGACTGTAGTGCAGATCTGGAAATTGAAAAAAAGTTGGCTATTTCTAGTCGCTCCTTCAAAGAGGCAGGCAGGATCACAGCAGAAATCCGAGTATGAAAGAGGCTTTTTTTATTATTTAATCCCCACGTTTGTGATTAAAATTTATTTTCTACAAATTTCATTATGTCAAGGGATTCATGTTCATCCTGTTTTTGTGTATGGAACAAAATTCTCTAGTAATAGAGAAACTCAATTTCCATTTCGTTCCCTCATTGTTGATCGCTACTACAGAAGCTTGAAGATCAAAATCTTAATTATCAATCAGAAGTGAATAGTATTAATGAAGAAATAATACAGAACTGTGAAGTGAGTTATGTTTCCTTTGATTCGTAGTTTATTGACTTCCATCTTATGCTCTGCAATCTACGGTTAAATTTTTAAAATATAGGCAATGAAAAGCCCTTTCATGTCATTTTTATGAATTATTCAGGAATTACGGTTCGCTGAAGATGGTGAAGCCTCTCTAAAAGTAGAGTATGAAAATGAATCGCGGAATAAGGACGTAGAGCTTATCCGAGATTTAGTATCCCATATTTCAGAACTGCAGAAACTAGAAACAAGTATTGCAGGCATTGATGAACAGCTTTGTAGTACTATAGCAAAGGAAATATCTCATTGCCAATATGCCATTCAACGAAAAGTAGAAGAAAATAAGCTAGAAATGCCAGCTTTGTCAAAAGAATTAACAGAAGAACACGTAGCAGAGCACACTTCTCAATGTGACGCAAAATTGGCAACCACTGTTGGCTCTACGCAGCAAGAAAGCGTTGATGATATGCCTTGCAGCGTTGAATCTTTACAAAAACTCTCAGGTTTGAAGTTAATTAAAGGTTGCCCTCGGCACTTCTTTATGCACGAAGCTCTTTTAATACAGTCAAAACAATACTATTGTGCTTAGTCTGTGGTGACAATGCGCTAAAGATATAAGTGAGCATTTTATTAATTCTTCAGTTAAAAGTAATAGACAAGTCAGCATTTTTTTAATTTTAGCTAAGCCATTTGCCTCTGGCTAACAAACACTTTTCTTTAATGCTATAGAAGAGCTTACGAAATCCCTCGTAAAATTGCAACTGGACTGCGATTCAGCTATAGAAAAAGAAGATTTTGACCAAGCAGCTATGCTGGATAGTCATATTATTGCCCATGAAAAAGGTATATTCTCGACTTTAGTTTTGCTGAATTGTTCTAGTTAATTATCCGTCTGTGCCAAAATTTGTTCCTGTGTTGTGCTTTAATTAAGAAATAAACACTATAAAAGAAAAGATGAATAAATTGGGGGACACTTTCACCGATAATTAAAGGAATGGCATGAAAAGTTAACCTCGAGATTATATCTGTAATAGCGAAGGAAGAATGCTGGATCTATCTAGAAGCGTGAAATAAGACATAATTTACTCGGATAGCAATCAGTAGCTTTACATATTCGTTGTTTACTAACATTGTGCAGTTTGAGAAATCAGCCGGAAAAATGTACTTCCTGTTTTTTCTTTTTCCTGATATTGTATTTTTTAAAACTTATCCTCTGACAAGTTGTCCGTTAGGCGGACTTGTTTTGTTGGAAAATTTGATGTGATTCTATTATTTCTATTGTTGTCTTAGCCTCGTTGCCCTACTTTATGATACATTGTACTTGCAAAGAGTTTTACTCTTGCTATAATAATTCCTTGGAAAGTGATATAGTCTTATCATTTTGAGTTTTCTCAAAATTTTTAACAAAAAGGAAATGGCCGTAATAACGATGTAGGAAGTGCCATGTTATTTTGATTAAGCTCAAGTAAAAGATGGATTTCATATTGGGTAAGGTACGAATAGAAATAAAATCTTGCTATGATATGACCGCATCGTCTCTAAGAGTATGCAATATTGCTCGGATGTGTGACGAAAGATGTACTGGTTGCAGATTTGTAACGTTTGCGCGTCAAGTTCGACTTGCCTGCCAAAGCTTCCCTGTCTGCACATTTCCATACAAAACATTCTAAAGACAGGTATATCTATATGCCGAACAATTTCATTACGCGCAAAAAATATCCGTAAAGATACCGATCGTCCTTCTGGGGACCCCACTACTTTTTTATGTAACAAACCTACAGATCAGCACGCGCCTGCGAGTTTGATGATGTGAACGAATTTTAGTTAGGGTGAAGCCTTAGGTCCGGCGCGTTAGTAATGCTTCCTGAGCGCACGGTGCATACGAATTCTATGTTCTAGCATAGTACGAATTCGAAACCTCGCTTGTAGGTCAATTTCTTGACTATTTTGGATCACATGCTATGAAATTTTCATTGTCCTTTCTTCTATTCTTATTTCCCCATATTACGTTTACATTGATTAAAAATTCCATTTCAGTGGTATATGACAAAAACCAACAGGCTGAACCGTACGAAATATTAAGCCGTGCAAATTTCGTTGGAAACGAAAAAAAAGAATTAGATCAGCCAAAAGATTTCATAGTTTTATTTATTTTTTAGCTGCAACTCCCACATATCGTTAACTACATGAGGTTCTCCATTACTTCTTTTTCTATTGGCAGAGACGAATGAATAAAGTTAGTTGCTACACTACGTCAATGTGTAATAACGTCCACTGTATTGCTAAAGTTACCAAAATTCATATCTTGATCATTCTTAATTCTTTTGTAGGAAAAAAGTTTTTACAAGCCGTCTTGAACTCAGATAATCTCTGGATCCGGTGACGTGAAGTATATCAGATTATACAGAATGAGAAGCATGCTTCTCTATTTCTGCATTGTGACATATTTATGGGCAACACATACCAAAAGAATAGCTGGTTTTGAAACAGAAGGAAGCTTGTATAAAGTTCTAGGAGTAGACCAGTTAGTTTGCAATTAATCACTTTTTTATACGGTAGTTGGCGGAGTTTATCTACACAAAGCAGTCTATTCAACATATAATGATCATCTAATGATGCTTTTATTCAGTCAAGCCGATCGATCCGAAATTAGAGCTGCTTATCGGAAATTATCTCTCAAATGGCACCCTGATAGGGCAGAGAATACGCAGTATGCATCAAAAATATTTAATTCCATCCAGCATGCCTACGAAATTCTTTCAAGTATGCTAAAACTGAAGTACCCATGTCATAATCACTTCTCTTGTCTCAGTGTTAATACGGTTTTTACCAAGCGCAATCGCACATAGATTTTTATCTTTTCTTCAAAAATGTGGAATTTGAGTATCACTACACTACATCAATCTCTACCTTAAAATGCAAAAAAAATTCAACCTTTGTATAGATACCAAACGAAGACAATATTATGACTTTTATCAAGATGATTACGCTGTAAGGAAACTAAATAGTTTTATTTTATTGTAAGATACAACTGCGTTATAATTGAGGGGCAGCCTTTATTAGATTTATAACGAGAAATCTTTTTTAAATGAATACATTGCGGATGTTGCTCTTAAAAATAGAACAGTTTTACCTTACCTTTTTATCATCAAAGTTTACATAATTACAATTTTTGGCATTTGTCTAAATTGTAAAACATTAGCAGAAGCATTTGATTTTACTACACTAAATTTTTAATTAGGAAATGCAAACATACTTTGAAGATGTACTGCAAAACGGCAATGTGCCAGAATTTTATCAATTTTCTAAGGAAATTACTGTGTTATTCGAGAACAATATTAAAAAGCATCTATTAGGGAGCGATCGTTTATGGGTGATACACTTTTATCACCCGAGATGCCATTCCTGCCAAAAGCAAGCAAGTTAAATATCTGTGTAACATAAGCATAAAGAAGTAGCTCCAATGTACTAAGGAAAATAGAGAAAGAATAAAAATACCCTGGGATAGTTTTTTCTTACCATGTCTATTATTCAATTCAAGCTTTTACTTATTTGCATTACGTATTTCTGCCATGGCTTGCTTTATCTTAAACACATAATTCATATTTTCGTTTATTTTACATTCATTGCCTACACGCTTATGATGTTTTATTGTAGCAAAGTGATTTATTCTAATTAAAATTCTTTTAAGTTATCGAAGTATTATAAAATTTAGGAGTGTGCCTTACTACTTGTAACTCTTGCTTGCAGATTGATTTTGTTCACAATCTGGCATCAAAAATAAAGAGTTCTTACCCACAACTCGGGTAAGGAATTGATATATACGTGAATGACAAGTTCACTTTTTCATTTGAAACAGGAAGTAAATTCAAGTATAGAAAGTAATCATAATTGAGCTTGATCACTGTTTGAAACAATACTGCTGTCAAAATGTACACAAGGAAATAAATTTTGAAAAGGCACGACAAAAGTGACAATAAGCTTGTTGCTAAAATTAATTTGTCTATAATGAAAATATACTAATCCTGCCAATAAATATGTTTTTATCAAATATATTCAAAGCTTCCATTTGCATCAATTTCTAATTGTGCCTCTACGTAAGTAGGCTTGGAGTTGTTAATTGTGCTGCAAGTTTTCACATTTGCAATCAAATTTTCCTTCAAAAGATGGGCCAATTTGTTTTTTTTCTTCCTTTTCAAGATTCTTCAGGTAAAGTTTTAGTAAAGTAGCAATTCCCAAATTGCAAAGCTTGCATGGGTTCCTTAGTTAAACTAATGTATAGTAAATTTTATTTTGAGACTAGTTTTACCTGTGCTTTCTTTGACGACTGAGTAAAGTAAGAATACTTGCTCCTAATACATACTTCATAACATGCCTTGTTGTGGAAGAAAACGAGTTAAAAGGCTCGACCAGGCATTTAATGTATAACATTGATTTGCTGAAAAAAATTTGAAGCATGTATATAGCCATTCTACGAAATTTTTGAGGAATTCTTTCAATATAACAGAAACCTGGGACACTCAGCTGTTCAATGGGCAAAATAATATTGAAGTAATCGTTGAAACTGCCTTCGGAATTCTGAAAAATCCAATCGCGTCCATCCAGGCTGACAAAGATATATCCCAATATATGGAAAGAGAAGACGCAAGTACAAGACATAGATACATTTTTGGTTGCAGCCTATAGCTGAATTCTTTCGTATTATTATTTAATAGAATTTTAACATGATTGCAGAAATAAATTGAGAAGTGAAAAAAGTTGCACTGCCACAAATTACATTACAATATTCCCTTTGCATAACCTATGAAATTTTCCATTTTTGAGCAAAGCCTTTCAAAAAGTATGATTTAAAAATGCTTATTGATTTTCTGTTTCCGGGGAGAATAGAGGTACATGCGGATGGTGATTTTGGTATGTCTTGATTCAAAGCAAGGAAAATTCTTGTAGACTTACATGGGAGAGAAACAATAGATTGGACTACTCAAGAGACTACAATCATTTTGCAATGAAAGGGGACAGGCATCTAATCCTTAGTTAATGCAACGTTTACATTATATTTCTGCAGTGCGAGACAGCAAGTCTGTAATATCAGCTATTTGGGTGGTGGTCTACTTTTCACCGTCGTGCCCACCATGTAAGCAGCTCAAATCAGAACTTCGAAAGGCGCAATGGCGTGCAGGAGCTGCCTTCAACATTGCGACGAAGAATTGCGGTAATATGAATTGATACTTTCACATTTCTATTCTTTTTATACCGTATTGCATTAATTTGAAACAAACAAAAGAGTATTTGTTTAATGTATATTTAACAACGTTCTCAAGTAATTTCAAGTGTAAAAGTTTTGAATTTGTGTAATCATCGTGAGCAGTAAACAAACGAAAACATATTCTTATTAACTTGAAATGGTTACAGCGAAATATAGGTGCGATGTTCCGTTTTTCCCATACATTCGACTCTTTTTAAAAAGGTATAGTTTCGGCACTAGACTTTTAAGAGTTAAGAAAATAATTAACTCTTCTGTACACACAAAAGTAATTGAAGGTAGAGTAACACATAGTAAGCGAGCTCAACTTCGCAACCAACACCTATTTGAGCCGTTTTCTGTACAATTAAATTTAATGGAAATAGAAAAGGATCTCCAAGTATCGAAAAAGTTCCCCTAAATTTTCAATTTGATGGACATCCCGGTAAGTACTACATTGTGTATTTTTCAATGTCATCTTAATATACTATTTATATATCATGAAACAATAAATTCAACGCATAACGATGTAACGTTATCAGGGGCTTTTGCTCTAGAGTTGTTTGGTTTCCTACTGGACACAATTGGACTCTCCCGTGCCGAAGGGGTTCATATGAACACTCAATTTATGGATGAACTTTGAACTATGAAATGAGGTACTTATGATTAGTTCTACAAATTCAGCTGTATACAGAGAACTACAAAATTAAGAAATTAAAAAATACAACAGCGAAAAGATTTTACGAATCGAAATAAAATTTTAAAAATTTGTGCATCACAAGACTAAATTAAATGGTGGCACACAATGCAACAGAAATGGCGGCTAAAATTGTTTTTTTTTTCGTATATTGCAAATTCAGGTGAAACCAATTGAGAAAAGCACAATTTACAGACAAAAAAAAATTGAAAGCACAGGGCCTCTATGCATATTCCAGATAATGGAAGATTTTTTTAAGCAGATACATTTGTAAAACTTCCTCAGAGTATCAAAAATTAGTTATTAGGAATGCGAATTTTTTGCAGGAAGCAAATTTTTAGAAAATTGTCTTAACGAGGGTCGATCAGGATTCATAAAATGTTTGACAATATCGTCTGTGACAGCTGCTCGTTTTTCCTGCAAGATAGAAAGAAATGCAAGACAAAATGAATATATTATTTCGACAAAAAGTAGCTTCAGAAAAAAACTGTACAATTGTTTAGATATACACAGTTTAAACAATAAAACGTTACCTGGTGCGTTCTTACGGTATTTTGTAATTCTTGAATTAAGACTGCTTTCACCTCGCCGGTTTGCATTAGACCAGCAGCATATTGATTACCTAATGGCGAAAATACAACACATAACAAAAGACTTTAAACGTAAGCAATCGCAAATGAAAAAAAAACTTCAAAAAAGAAAACATTTCTTCTTTCTTACAGAAAGTAAAACATGACACGTGTAACGCATCTATACTTCAATCTATAGTGGAAAATTGTTACAATACCTATTTCTTCCAACTTCGTGTCATCTTCGAGCAAAAATGTCAAATACTTAAATGGTACGTCAACAGTTAGATCAGCCCCTTTCTCACGTTGCTTTGCAGCACTGTCTTGACCTCCTGAATAAAAATGCGTAGTATGAAGTAGGTTCATCACTGTTTGTCCATTCATTCTAAATTACCGGAATAAAAATTGTACCTGAAAATGCATACTTCTGAATTTTGTGCGCAATAGTCTCCCGAGAGTCAGTGACAAAAATGGCTGAGGTTTCAGCGGATCCTGACATTTTTGTTTGGAATCCTTGCAAAGCAGGGAAGAAAGAACTGTGAATCAAAGAGGGTTTCAAAAGGCTCAAACGAGGAGCGACATCACGAGTCATGCGAAAGTAAGGATCCTGATCAATCGCCTACCAACAACAAATGAAGCATGCTATAATAAATTTTATCTCATATGAAGAGAATAGATGCTAATCAGTATGAGAGTATGCGTAGCTACACCAAAATCAAGATAACAAAATATTAATGCACTTGAATAAAAATGATGCGGTAAAATAATTGAATAGAAATGATATATGAGAAGCATCGATGAAAACCTGCGGAATAAGACATCTAACGTCCTTCCGTTCCCCAAAGAGATTCGGAAAACACGAAGAAAACGATGGAGCCGCTTGAACTGCTGGGAAAGCAATCTTTCCAATGCTATCGCTGTCTGTGAATCCGAATATACCTTTCGTCTGAAGAAAGCAATTAGTAATACAAACATTTAACGAGTATAGATGAATAGCACTATTTTCAAAGAGGTTCTCTAAGCAAAGAGAATATTATAATTTGACCTGATTATATGTAACTCTCTTTTGAATGGCTAGGACAAGCGGATACATCGTTCTTATATAATCCGTATCTGATATTAACATAATAAAAAGAATACTTCCTTAAAAAAGACGTAAGCATATTCATCCAAACAGAATTAAACGAATAAAAAAGTAAGCTCGATCATTAAAACTGTAACAGATAACAACTCAGAGAGTATTTAGGAAACACAAGCTAGCACAAAAAAGTTTAAAAGTAGGGCAATCACCCCTGAATATAAAAGTTTTCTCCGGGTTGAATCCGCACGCTATGATATCTTTAATATTTTCAAATCCCATGTTTATATATTCAGAGAGGGGTAGCTTCTCTTTGAACAGGTACTTTTCATCATCTGTTATTTGAATGACTACAGGAACATCAAAAACTTCCTAAAGACAAGTATAGAAACAAGCAATATTTTCCCAAAACAGATAGAGACATTGGCAGGGCAATCTGCACGTAAAAACTACTTCCTTTCCTATCATTAGCCAAACAGAAAGCAGTTCTAGTTATTATATTCCCTGAAAAACCCTCAACTTAAATTCCTTGTATGCCTTCAAATTGTACAAAATTGAATCAAGCAGAAAAAGAAGCCATTGATAGCTACGTACTTGTAAATATTGTGTGAATAAAAAGGGAATGAGATGTCCAATATGCAATGCTTCTGAAGAGGGTCCTCTTCCTGTGTATACATAAAAAGGTAACCCCTTCTCGTACGAATCCAACAAAATATCCAAATCGCGATGAGCAAAAAATATTTTCCGCCGGAGGAATCGATGCGCTCGTTTATTTGTGAGGCGCTCTATCCTACACAAAAAAAGTAGTATGTAGGTAACCTGGATTACGTAAATATTCAAATATTTATTAAAGTGTTTTATTTACCGTTCAATGTGTTCATCTTTTATCTTAGAACAACCGAAGGCGGATCTGAAGGAGAAAAATGAATGAACTAGCAATGTATAGGAGGGCAACCTATGCAAGTGTCCGTACTCTCTCTATTTTTCTACTCTCTAAAATATCTGAATCTAAAAATTACGTATTTATTGAACTTGCATTTACTAAACCATACACAATTTTATCATAATTAACATGTTTGTCGCCAAAATCGACATCCCAAGGAGAGATCTGATAAGCAACATTAGATTTATATAGAAAAAAAAACGCTCAATACCACAGATTAATTCATTTCGCTTTAAAAAAATTCAAAAATCCAACAGCAGCTTGTTCCAGCAATCTAATCCACACAAGGTAGACAATGAAACTTTTTAACGAATCGAAAATGCTTCCAAAGTTTTATAGAAGATATAATCTAATTGATGAACAGATGTAAAGGATACTTTATGCAAGGATGCCATTACAGTTCTACCCTATTCCAGCTCCTTATACATACAAAATCAAAGCACTCTAGATAATACGAATTGCCCATTATACCCCAAAATTTCATAACAAAGAAAATTATCTCTTGTCTACTTACGACTACACATACTGTGCACACACACAAAAAAAGTTTGAACTAAAATATGTACTGGCCAATGTAACGAGATCTTAAGAACAGTATTAGATAAAGGCAAAATTACATGAAAAACAGACCACGTTCATCAGTTCATTAGCAGAAGATATTGATTCGACACCAGAAGGAGGTAAAACCTAAGCATTTGAAAAGATAGCAGTATATTTCGAATACCAGGAACGCAGGAGAGAAATCCTTCAAATAATTCATAATTTCTCAAACGGATCCAAAATGTTATGGCTGGCAACTTCTACACTCCTTACTTTACGTAATGTAAATGTAGGGTCCCATTGCTTGAAAAACACAAGCAGTTCATTTGTTTTTGTTTGCTTAAAGCAGTTTAACTTGGCATTTATGTTATCTTTAAACAAATAAGAATCACAATCCAATTCGTGTCAGAGCATGACACTAAAACTATATAAAACGCACTCGAAATAATGGTAACAAAGAACTTTCATCGCAAATCTCATCTTTGCAAAGCGATAAATCAGCCTCATTGACATTAGCATTAGGATGGACAGAAAACGAAATATCAACCTGAAACAAAGTACCAATAGACTTGTTTTTGTGTAGAGTGACACAAAAACTCTAATCTAGTCAAAAATGCCTCTAAAACCATTGTAAGAAAAGGCATGGAATTGTAATTTAAACAAACAACAAACAAAGGGCAGTGATATCGATCATTTCAAAGAGCTGACTAAAACAAAGCGTTAGAAAAAAGTATAGAGAAAAAAGTGTGTATCAAAATTCAAAGGTATACGCTACAATTTGATATAGGGTTACTAGCTAGAGGCATAGAACTTCAAAATAAGACAACTCCATAACAAAACTAAGGAAAATAATGAGGTAAGAAACATGATCAATGATTATACCGCTTTTTTCTTAAAAAGCACTGAAAAAACATAAAAAAATCATAAAATGTATATCGCGGTGAACGAGCATTTTAAAAATATAATTTTTGATAGGAAAAAGAGAAGCCTCAAAAAGATAGTTCAAACTTAAAACTTTTCTCAAAATATTCTATCGATTCTACCAGGCAAGATAGATACTTTAAAAAGAAGCGCAACAAACAGTTTCCTCCCGAAATGAATTCTTTGTTTGCATTTAACTAGTAGAAAAAAGCAGCATTAAGAGGTAAAAATATGAGCCACATCGTTATCGTACTTGCTCTTTCTTCTCAGAATATTTCAAAGCTCCTATTTCAATTCTTCCAAGAAGCTTCGTAGATTCCACTACTGGACGAGCTATATAAAGAGAATAAAAAATGGCAACTTAAAAACGCTTGTAAGTAAAGTAAATGAAAACTCGAAAATAGGTACATCTCGCAAACATAAATTTGTGATATACTTGCACAGAACAAATTTGCCTTGCTACTCAAATGGTTTCAGAAAATACAGCAGCTTTGATTAACTCTTAAAAATACATACCGTTACTGTTAATGTTCCAGTCTTCAAGCACTATCAATCTTAGCCTTAAAAAAAAGTTCCACAACCATGCAATTAAGTGTAATTTTATAAGAAAGACTAGAAAAATACGGATGAACAAAATGAAGCCTTGTATTGTTAAATTTTCAATGTTCTCCTTAAATTGCGCTCTAGTAATTAGAAAATACAACATGAAGCTTACTGCTGAATATGCTCTGGAACATTGAATTTATCGTATATTGCATCATTATAAATTTTCTCAGCAATCTCTCGCTGAACCAGAAAGCTCCTAAACTTCGCATCTTCATCCACCTACTCAGATGTAAACAGATAAAGCCAAAAAAATATTAACTAGGAGGGTGCTTAAGGCGGCGTAGTTCTTATCGCAAACACTCAGTATAACATACATAAAAAGAACTAGCATACCACAAGAATTGGGAATTACTAACCTAGAAATCTACAAAACAAAGAACAAAGTTAAAGGCACGAGCGTCAACGGTAGGACAAAAACGACGGCAGCTGTTCTAAAAATGATAGCGCTCTAATCTTTGGTTCATTCTCACAATCTACAAATAACTTGTTTCCGCATAAACTTTCATGCAACAGCGGGAACGAACGCAAGCTAACCATTCAATCATCCGCCCGTGGCTTTACATAAAGAAATGCAAAACCACGAAAACACATTCAAACTGACTAAACATCATTCTCGCACATATGCAACTGAAACATGACAAACTTACCTTGCAGTTAACAAGGAACTGAAGCTGTTCTTCTTGATCTTTTGAAGGAACTTCACGAACAGGTCCAATCGATAGCATACCCTTGCAATTTTTCTACAAACAGGAGCAATAGAAATATAAGGAAAAGCGATTCTAAGAATTACGGTACGACGAGGAAATCTATGTATTACAGACATATCCAAACGATAGGCGCATTGTAAGTGAAATTTGTGATGCCTACGACCAACTGATTTTTCAAAGTGAGCCTCACCAAAAATGCAACTGACAAAGTAGAGCGACCAACGGGTAAACCAAAAACAATGCATGCAGCTCCTTTAACGACGGAGAGAGAACTGCTAACATACGCGGACTGAGAAAATGCCATTTCTTAATAGTTCTCTAAAAATATTCCAAGATAAAATTTGAACGAAAAAGACGAAAGCCTTTGCCTTTGACTAAATGCTACTCACTCATTCAAATAGCTGCGAAAAAAGCTCAAAAGTGTACATACAAAGTTTCAATTTAGTTATTTTGTTCAAATATAAGTTTAAGGCAGAATAAATTGTGAAACTTGTTTATTAACGCTCGAGGAATCAAACAGTCTGGGGATAGAAACGCATACGGTGTGCGTATTTCTGTGAAAACAGCACCAAGTGCATGCAGTCAGCAAAGATACACTGACCCGGACACTGCCCTGCCCGTGCTTGGTGTATGTATTACATGAGATGCCAGAGCTACCGAAGTTTTTTGAAGCTATTGCCGAGAATACGGCAAAACAGTCGTACCTTAAACTAGCGTACAAATTCAGTCGCATGAAACTGGTAATAAAATTCATGGAACTACGGCACGCCCTTTGAGGATGCGAAACATACCTGCGAAGCCTTTAGTAGTAAGATCGGACGGCTCTCTTTCACGTATCAGAGGCTCTAAGTTGATTCTACTCGGGTCACGGAATTAGGTTTAAATGTCACAGAAGTGGGTTCCTACTTCTAGTCAATCAATAAATTTCCGCAGTCAATAATTGTTAGCGTACAGTAAGTTTATTTTTTGTCTAAGGGGTAATAGTGAAAGCCCTTCTTGTTAACCAAATAGAAATCAACTTTAATGTCCTACCGCATAAAAGAACTAGAATCAGCCGAAGTCGATAGAATGCGACTGGCAGAATGTGTGGCTAACTTTAGTAGAAACTACTCACAGAAAATACCACGTTCACACAAGCCGCTATCGTAAGTTTCACGTTAGAAGCAGCTACAAACTACTAAAAGTTGATAAATAATTATAAAAAAAATATGCATACAATGTATAGGAATTACATTTTTACACAAAAATTTTTGAAAGTGGCGTTTGTGTAAAGTATGCTTTGATAAATGCAGAGAATTATCAAAGTAAAGCGTGATTAACGCAGTCCTTGCACATCAAACAACAGCATGTAGAAAGAGCATTATGTCTATTTTTCAATCGATGCAGAGATGACTTCCTTTGCAAAAACATCAAGTTGTACTTAATCTGTATAAAAAAAGAGAAACATTTCTCAATTACAGGGAAGCGGTTGCATAAGCGGAAACAGATGATGTGAATACACCAAATGGAAATTGTTGAAAATAATTTTGAGCAACGAATAGCATTGCAGCACAATTCCCTTTCCGGAAAAAGAGAAACAATTTGTGGCCAAAATTCTGTAAGTGATAAAATATCCTGGAGTCAGGTGTAAGGTTGTAATCGGATGGTCCGTAAACTGATTGGTCAATCTTAAACGAATGATTTCGGCTGTTTAATTTAGTGAGTGCGTAACAATTGAATAATCTTGGAATGGCCTCGGGAGTTCCTTAATGAAAAAAGAGTAGTGTAGGTTTCAATATTTACTAAATTCTGCTCTTCGCATTGATGAAGGACTACTCAGTTAACTTACCGGTCTAATCTCTCTGTCAACTCTCCTCTTAACTTCCACGCATTCTCTAATACATTGTACGCGCCTTGCGTATCAAAAATGAAGTATGATATGTAACTAATATATATCAATACGATCATATATCATGTGTCAATAATTACGAGGAAGGAAACAGAAATTTCTGTAAGTGCATCGTTACGAAATTGCACGTGCTCTCGAAATTATATTCCACTCTCACAAAGCAAAGAACCCTCTCTTACTTTGCTTGCACTATGAAAATATTGCTTACTCAAAGAAATAGTAAGATTTTGGAAACTCTAAAAGAAACTGCTCTTCAAAATAGCAGAATAAAAAAACTTCTCTTTGATTTATTCTATTTCTTATGTGTGTGTTGTGTGCGGGGTTAGTTACTGGTTTTAATGAAGTTATTGTTGTTCGCTGCTTTCGTATAATTATTACAGGCTTATCCATTGTTACTTTGCGCTAATCTCGTTAGAAATGACTTATCTAGTAGGGTGATCTGATCTTTTATCCTCTTCAGCTCATATTCGATATTGACTTCAAGATTCGCTTTTTACAAAAATAGTACATTCAGAGCAACATCGATGTGTCAACGCTTGTGATACGAAGGATGCGTAGACTGCTGGATGACGTTTTCCTAAGATAGAATAACACGATAAGGTGAATAAAAACAAACATAGAAAATACCTCTAAATAGAGGAAGCAAAAACATTCATAAATTTTTGCTTTTGGAATATTTATAATAATTTGGGTAGGATCAGGAACTGCCTATGCAAATACGTATATACAAAATAGTAGTAAACGAGCCAAATCATTTTTCACTGGAAGCAAATAATCAATGCATCACTTTCTATTTTACTAGCTTTTGCTTTTGGCAACCGGATAAGCTACGCAAGTGTTACGGCTGAAAAGTTAGGTGTGCCGTAAAACTTATTTTATTTCTCAATAAAAAATGACCTGTTTTAAGTTAGCAAGAATTTTTAGCTATTCCTAGAGGAATATCTTCTATGACAAAACTTCTTTTTTGGAAGCAAAGAGAAACAAAAATACTTTTTAATATGACCGGGGTATTGTAGTAGTGTGTTTCGGTACTTTCATTTTTTCACTTGTTTTTCGAGATAAAAAATTTTGCAACTCGTGGTTTCGTGAAGAACACGTCATTGCGTTGTTAATTTAAATAAGTAATTCCTAAGACATGTATAGTCACGAAAGCAGGAAAATACTACACTTTTCTCCTGATGATTTTCTCTTTGGCGGAATGCACTCAACGAGGCCAGTGACAAGAACTGAAATCAAACTGGACAAGGCTTCAGAGAACCCAAGCTTCGTTTTTCTGTTCGCCTTATTGTACTAAAGATGAATTGATGGAGTATAACTTATTAAAAATATATCTACTAGCAACACGTTTTTTCATACGGGAAATTAAAGATAGTGAGCCTCTTTGCAGGTCGATTTAGAGTGGAAGAATATATCCAGCTAAAGTCATTAGCAATCTAATGACAAACTTGACTAATTCTAACAGTAGCACTAAATGGAAGAGCAAAATTTATACTAACTTAAAAGAGCGAGCGGAGGAACGTGTTGTTACAGTGCCTCTGTCACAATTAAAAATAGTATCGTTCCCCGCTTGGTACCAAAATGTGTTTCAATAGTTGGCCGCTTCTAGATTACTTATTGACAGCTAAAAAGCTCACTTTAGCAAGAAATGGTTTTATTTGAAATGCCCATATCCTGTTCTTTTTGAAGTCCACGTATATTTTTTACTGCCCATTCTACCCAATAGTATTACTTCATTTCTACATTATTTCTTAAGCTCTTTGTATAGTTACCACAATACCACTTTTTATCTCATTTTTTGTTTACAGAGATCATATAAAATATATAATGTATAGATTCGTATAGCATTCTATTTAAAAAAGAAATTTGAGACAGAATTAAACAGAATCAATTTGAATCTCAATGTACTACAGTAGAAATCATCACATTTTGCTTTAATTAAAGCATGTGAACGTGATGTTTTCGGTGAGTTGTCCTTACCAGAGTTAGTCACGTTCTGCCAGCCGTGTTTTAGACTTCGGTTGATTATATTTTTTTTATGCGGTAGGGTGTTAAATAGTTTGTTCTACTTAGCCAATAAGGGGGGCGTTTTCTCTTATTTCGTACAATGAAACATAAAACTTACTCTAAGCTATTAATTACCCTTGCGGAAAGACGTAGGGAAATAGGAAATGTCGTGAGTTCCTTCATTCATCTACGCTACAAGAAAAAAACGAAAAGAATAACCTGAAACTCTACGCTATTACTACTCTATTCTCCTCAAAGGGTATAAAAATAAGTGTATCTCGAATGCGGGGACATCGGGGGAAAGTGCGGTATTTCGATTGCTGCAATGTTGCGCGGTTCGATGATATTACACCGCTTTTATGTATCCTGTGATACCCTTGGGGTGAAACTGAAGGTTGTTGACTTAATTAGTTTAGGCAAAATAACCATGTACTAAAAATGTAATTATGGTAAAGGGAACAATAATTAATAAATATAAAATAATCGATCAGATGACAAATAAGGTGGGTATTCCGCAACAGCGCAGAACCAACACCTGTGAAATGTTCAAGTCAGCTGTTTCGAAATACTTAAATAATTCGGCATCGGCTTACGCTTTTTGTAGCATGGAAAGAGCAACTATTTCATCAAAATTATGAAGGCTTGCCAAGGTATTGGAATCTATTCCTTCTACTGGAATAAAAGTTCCATTTCTCAATGATTCATCCAATCGCTGCAAATAGCCTGAGAACAAGGGCGCTATTTCTACATATTAAAACCTACGTCGCGGTTCCAGATAACTGGGATTGCATGAGCAAAAAGTTAAGCATTTTCTTTGTCGTAAAAACGAAAATAGCACATGGCACTTTTCTCTTTCATTCTTACCGAAAATGCTACTAGCAGCGGCTGTTCCAGAGCTGATGAGAGGGCTGCGAGCAAATTTCAACTGCGACTGCAATCGCGGTCTACACAAAATTGAAGTCATCCATTTTGTTACCTGGAGTAACATGTTTGTAGCAATGATGTTACTATGGGACACTTGCACTTGTTTATAACAATAATCTCAATATAAGTTACGAATGAAATGAATATGACAGAAAAGGTAAGAAACATGCTTTATTCTAGTATTTAATTTATTCACAATTGAAAAGGACTAGATGTGTAGGGTGATTCATACACGCTCTAAAGAAAAATTGATATTGTATTAAAATTCACCTGCTCAGCTAATTTCCAAAGATATAAGTCTTCAGTGGGGACATCTTTTTCTTCTAACCTTTGCAGTGACACCTTTCTGGCATTGTTCAGCTGGCCTTGCAGTTGCCCAGCAACTGCAAAAGACTTTGAGGTAATATTATTGCAATCTTCAGGCAGTGCTTCCCAGGAATAGCTTGCGACTTGATTAAGCAGCCCTTCAAAAAACCGTCCTTTTGATCTTTTCCGTGCTATTAAATAGTTACCGAGAAGTGTGGAAAGAACTATGTAGCAACATGAAGCAACCGCAGCGGTTGTTGTTCGCCGCGGCTTTGGTAAACTTAAGGATAAAGCAAATGAATTCGCCCGTAAAGGATGAGACGAGAACATTCCAGTGGGGTGCAACTGCTCTTGCACAGCATCGTCGATTATGTATAGCAAAGACCTCAATGTTGATGGAACCATGGCAGGTAGAGTTCCTGCGAGAATCGCGATTGTTTTTTCTAATGCCTCTTTTGAAACAATTTCAGTGTTGCTGATTCCCTTTTTCTGAGATGTATTCGGGGTTTCATTACTGTCTATTCCATCACCTTCGGCATGCGTGCATGCGAGCATTGGCTCTACAAGCTGCCGTAGCCATTGACTATCCTGCTCCAACAAAAACTCTTCATGCGAAAAAAGAACTCGTAGATACGGTGTGAGAAGGGAAGACGTTTGGAAGAGTAAGCGCTCGGGTAAATGACTTACCCATTCCAACTCATGCTGCATAGAAAAAATTTGATATAAAATAGCAACACAAGTATGCCAACCTAGCATTAAAATTATTATTGCCATTTGATGACAAGACCGCTTACATTGATAAATAGGCGAGACTACAGTAAAGCATGATGCTAGCAAGGCAGATATGAAGAGTTATCCATTTAATCAATTTTTCCTTTGTTTATTTTTAGTTCATACAGTATAATTCAGAATAAAGAGGCCATTTAACTGACATGAATAAGTGCCCTTGTCAACGAATCCAACGCGCCGAATGAATTTGCAAAGTGGCAAATTGCATGCAGCAAAGGGTGTCTGTCAATATTTGGGCAAATCTGAGTAAACAAAAAAAATGTAAAACCAATTTTTATATTGCTTGGAGAGAACGCACGGTGTTGTAGCTCAATACAATAGGACCATACTGAATTTTTTTTGTCTCAGAGATTAACGTAGTACGATGAAATTTTACTAATCAGTAGAAAACATGATTTATAGTTCATTCACGGCTGCACCAAGAGAAAATTTTATGTTACTTTAAGTAGCACAAGTGCTAATGAAAAATTGCAGTCAGCTAAAATATCCCAGAGTTTTCTCATAACTCTATAAGGAAATTGGTGTTTGGTGGTTGACTCCCAACGAAAAGCAGAAACTTGCGGAAAACTATACTTCCTGTTGCAAACATTTTTTGAAGTGGTTCCATTCGCATTTTGCAAAGGTTGAGTAGATGCCCACATAGTAGACTCTATAAAACAAGATGCATAAAAATATTCCATATTTCCAATAGCACATGAGCGCTCGAGTAAAGTATTTTTGTTGTAATCGCGTTGTCGTTTGTATAGAACAGGTAGAGAATGCAGCGGGTTTTCTACAATAAAAAAATTTAGCTACTTTTATGGTTTCTAGTCTTTCATTACGCAAATGTATCTTTTTATCCAAAGTATCATTTTTGAAAATTGCATTAATTAATTAAAAGACTTCTATCTATGTGAGAGTTTTGAAAAAACGAAATCATTTTTTGCATTATTTCAGATAAAAGAGTGGTCAGATGCACGAGAATTTGTTACACAACCTTCATATTCTGGTAATGTAGGTTTTTCTGTAACATAGCTTTGTTCTAAAACGGGTTCTGAAGGAAATGTTAACATCCGCTCTTGCAGTTGGACAGAACCATCGGAATTAATAAAATTGGTGTCAGTGTTGAATATGTCCAATTCTGTTGATGGAGGTTCCGTTTCTTCACACTTCCCATTTTCTGAAAATTTGTAACAAAGAGAGATATGTTCAGTAAAAATGGAATATTGTGTGATAACTTGCTGTAATGTAGCATCTTCTATTGTTATTCTACGCATAGATATAAATGGTTGCAAAAGCATTTGCAGTTTGTTTCTTCGTCAGATTAACTCATGTTACAAAGAATGCCAATAATGCACCACCTTTATGTGCCAAATATTCTGGTGCATTTGTATGTTGCAGCAAAGTGTTTCTTTCTTCTATGTTCGTTTCCTGCATGTACAAAATAGAATAAGTTATTACGATTTAAAGCTTTGCACAAAATTGACTAACTAAAAAAAGCAATAAGCAAACAAGAAATGCAGCTTTTCTAACAGATTTCTATAACTTAATCAGATATTTATCAGCATTTTAAGTATTTGGTTTTTATTACCTCATGCTCATTAGCATTTAACAATGACGGGAAAACAAATTCTGGAATATAAGGCTTTCTTTGTGATACAGAAAAGGAACCATCAATTAAAATTTTTTCTGTGACCCAAAGTGGCATTTGCAATGGATTAAAGTACGTTTTTAGTTTTCCACCGAATAGATGTGATGCCTGTGAAATGATAAATTTTAATTTTTGCATGCCTACTCCATATAGCAAGTACAAAAGCTAGACTCACCAACAAGTTATGCGACTGTGCGCAATGAAGAAAATCTGATGGGCTGAGTGAAAGCCTCAAATGAAAAAAAAATGCCTGGATGGAATCACAATATTCAGAACAACAAATCTGCGGCAGTATGTAAATATCTTAAAGTTTTGGTAAAATAATAGATACAGCTTTAAAATCATTGAAATTTATACAGTGGATTTTTTTAATAATTATCGCATTACCTCCAGCCATTCAATGATTAAAATTTCACTCAGTAGTTCTCTTTTTATAGCTTGCAAGTAATTTTGTTTTCTGTCTTTTATGTGAGTAAGCTCTCCAAGAAGATTTCTGCATTGCATATTATATAAAACTTACTCTATCCTCTATATCACAGCATTTCAAGAAAACATACGAGAATTACGCGGAACACAATCTCATGGCTAAGCAGTTCGTATGCTTATGCATTTTAGCTATTAAAAACAGAAGGTAGAAAATTCTTTTGAAAAATAAAAAAAAATTTGATAGAGCTTCTTTCTGACTTTGTTGCATATTGTAGCTTTCTTTGAACTGCTGAAAAGTTTGCATGAATTTGTGAAAGCTGTTTGTGCCTTTCACGCATCTGTGCCATAATTTTCTTCTTTCTGTCGTTCAATGCTATATCACTCTGCAAATGGCAGATACTACAATAAAACTGGCATTATCAAAGCAATGTTAAAAAGAGTATAAAACAAAAATCTGATGGGATTTTGCATTTATGCTGTTATTAATGCTGTATTAAGTATGTCTAGAATTTATTCATTAAATTGAAAAACAAAAAAGGTAACGCTTAATAAGTAGTATAAAAATGTCATTAATTCGAGTATTTTAAGTTTCTACCGGTGCAGTGCCTCTCATAGCCATTTTTAAAGCTTCCACAGTTGAAACTAAATGATGCTCTGAAAATTCTGTAGCAATGTGGTAAAACATCGGAAAAGTTTGTTTTTACAAAAATTTATCAAAGTGTAGTGAAAATCTTGAGGCAGATGTGTGGATAAAAATTGTTATATATAACTAGCAACCACAAAGCTTTAATTATCAATTATTTGCAATGTTTATTAATCAACCATTTTACATTATATAAACTACCTTATAAAATGTAACAAACAACTTATACCAGCAGAAGAATGATCTCCAAATAGGATACAATACGGACAAAGTGCGCAGTAGCACTGCAAAAAACAATTTCAATTACAGTTGTAGCGTTGTGAATGCACCATAAAATTTCAAAGAATATCTCTTTTGAACAGCAAACACATGTTACTTAAGGCTTGCATTTACTAAATATAGCAGAATACTTTGCATTTTATTTCACTTAAAAGCAAACCCCCAAAGTAATTTTTTATACGTACTGTCATGCAGACAGAATCAATCATTTCCATAGGATGCACCGGACAGCATCCAAATTGTAACGGGGACTGCAAAAATGAACTATAACTTTTCTTGCGTATGGGTTGGAATAAGTATGGAAGTAATTTAATCCAGCCAAAATAATAAAAAATCTGCATTGACTCTTTATTGCAGCAAGTATGATTATCCTACAAGCTGCTACTAGCAGCATTGGTCCTCTAAATTTCTGAGGATATTTTTCAAAGGAGTGTTTTTCTCCATTAAATAGTACGATAGAGTAAGTCAAAAGAAATTTCAGAGAAATGAGTGCAATAAAGCTTTTACGAACAAGTGAAGCATATTTAGAAATTTTGTTAAAACCATACCTGAGAAATCGAAACACGCTCATGCCTTGAAATAAGATGATTTGATGAATGATGAATATTATCACACTTTTCGCAGAGATGCGCTCTGATTGGATTTAAGGAAGATTAACCAGAAAATTAAAAAAGGAATTTTAAAGCTGAAATATGTAAATTAAATTTACAAATATTGTAAAGATAAAGTGTGCTAGATTAAGCCTAGAGGAGTAATACTTATTGTATGAAGTCAGTAAAATAATTCCGTCAAGTGACACTTTTTTTCAGACAAAACAACTAATGCATACCTGTCGGCTGCGCAATACAAAACAGAAGCCACTCCCTCACACATTTCACAAATAGGTTGTGTTACTTCTATACGAAGAGGCTTGAATTCTATCTCGACTAAAGTACTAGCCATTACTTGTTCAGATTGCCTAACCCGATAAATTTGATGAAAATATCTGTTGAAATATAATTAAAAGCAAACCAAATCCGAAAACATATGAAGACTAAATTTATTTAACAACATTTTTATTGTGTAAGTCAATTAAAGCAGTTGCACCGTCAGAAAAGCAGTGTTTCTATCCTTGAGCTTAAAAGGTTACATGCACTGATAGTTTTACTAATACAAGGCTCTGCTTATCTGCCTTAGACAAATAATTGTCTCTTTTGCACTTTATCCAATAGCTTGAAATTTGCATGAGTCTTTGCCTTCGTGTATAAGTAGTTTTTGATAAAATTAACGGAAAAATTAAAACTGACTTTTTTTTTGAGTTCCAGTCCCGCTTAACATAAGATGAGTAACCTTCTGGAATATCGAATCGCTTGAAACTCTCTGAATTTGTATTTCAAAATAGCGAAGCCATATGTTATCTTTTGACGCTAGAAATTCTTTTTTTTACGCACTGCTATTGCTGCCTTTCCTTTTTTCACTAAGCAATATGCCTATCGTAATGCTTCTTATTCGGTTGTTCAAATTTTACCTCTTACTTGGCCATACAACATTTCATATGCACAGAGATAACCAGGCTTTAAAAATACAATGTTGATTAATAAATTAAAATTGTCATAGAATAATGAAACAGAATTGCTCGAGTGTTAACTAGCACTAAACTTACGAAAATTGGTTTCTCCTCGTTCGTCATTGAAAACTCTTCCTACCGCCAATTTACATAACAGAAGCTTGTAAATACCAGTTGGATCACCCAGGAAACCGTGCGGTGGCTCCAAGCAAGCAGACGGAAAAATTTGATTCTCCCAGGATATGTTCTCGCTCTTACCGGCTAGTAACATTCCGACTGAAACGGGAGGATCAAGTTTGTTCAAATCTAACCAGGAATATATTACGGGCCCATTTAATGCCTGTTCCACAAGTTATATATTAAAGCATATTGAGCAATGCTGAACAAATGCAAGCATACTTTACATTTTCTCAAGATACCGAAATTGCGCTCTTACCTGTGCATACGCTTCAAATCCATTTTCTTGCTCGTAAGTACTCAAGCTCCATGCACGCCGGATGTGCAAATCGGCAGTGTAGAATGACAATTGTAGCCAGTATTCCCATTTAGCCAGTTCATCGATTTTAGTTATTTTCTTGTACTTCCCTCGATGTGAATCAGTCTCCATTTTTAAATTATAATGCTCATGTGTTCACAGTTCTAATTTAAATTTCGTCAATTCGAATAAAAAATTTTCATGCTATACTGATGCTCCTTGAAGTAAAAGAGACCATTCAGGGGCATTCTCAGGCTGAAAATTTTGACAAAACCTTAGCAATGACTTTTTCTCAGATCGATGTACAGTTTTACAGAGAAGATATCAGATTCTCACTTTATTAAGTACTAAAGATAAAATGAGCGGATTCGGATCTAGGTGTTTGAGTTTTGTCGTCGAATGCTGCAAGGAATATATTTTTACTGCATAGTAAAAGAATTTTCCGAAATTTTTCTTATTTCCAAACTTACAGTCTTTTTGTTTAAAAGGATCTGTTTAACAGCGTTCACTCTAAAACCCTACGTAGGTCATATTTTTTGCATCGCTCTAAGTTTACTAGAAGTTCTACCCAAACAAAGTAGACTAGGAGTAATCAAAAAAATTGTATTTAACTAATAACGTTACCATCAGTAACTGCACTCCATTTTATTAACAGACCTCAGAGAGAATGCTCGATTACGCAAACGTTTCTTAATTGACCAGTCATCTACCGCGAAATTTATAGCTGGCTTGACATCGCTTTTTAAAAATAGGCAATACATGCGTATATTTTATAACAATAAAGAATTCAAGCGATTCTTCTTTGGAAATTGCATTTTTATATCGCACATCACATCATAATATTCACATTTTCAAAAAAATAGTAAGTTACTACGGTCTCAATTGAGAAGATAATACTATACTTCCTGACCGCTACTTCCTAGCTCTTAGCCTTATATTCAGAGAAATTTTTAACGTGGTACTACGGAGATATTTATAGGTATGATTTTGCATATAAGCTTTTCACTTGAAATTGATAATTGTGCTTATGCAGTCCTATAAGTTGCTTTATAATTGTGAAATATTTACTACGAGCAAAGTCTGTTCAATACCTTACGGATGTTTATTTTCTGCGTACAATTATGTATTAAAGTATCTCCTAATATTGAGTGGCCTTTTGTAAAAGTAAAATTTGTTGTAAAATATCAGAATGTACGTAATCTAATACTCCTATTTTGTGTAACTCGCTAGTTTAATAATATTTTGCAGCGCCGAGGCTATTTGTTGCGAACCGAATGAGTGAAGCATGAAATAAAAATGTGTGAACGTGTATGGCAGCTGCAGTCACTATTTGATCAAAAAGCAACGACGATTTTTACGAATGCATGAAGCAATATTATTTCACCATCTCAAAAGAATTTTCCAACCTTTATCCTTATTTGGGTTATTCATTAAATTTCTTGCAGCTGCTTGTACTTAGTTTCAAGGAGATTTGCAATAGCTAAAGATTTTCAGGAAAAGTTCAAAATGATAAGTTTACCAACTTTTCTAGTTTGTAAAGATGTCATCAGACTAAGCACTTCGCAGAGTATTTCCGTTTTGCGCGTTTGTGTAAATAGAGTAAGTTTTAGGCTTTGATACTTTGCGCTTCCACACAGATTTGTGCCGATACAAAAACAGGGAACTTGAGCAGTGAATCGAGATCTGGCCTTCTGGGATTATGCAGCGATGCTGAAAGTATAGGGCATTTAAAGAGAGGAAATAATGCATACAAATCGTTTCTACCAAATGACTTGTTCTGCGAAAATAAGTTTGAGTTCTGTTTTAAATTCAAAACATTCACTTTTTCGGCTTTCCATTAGAATTTTAGTGTGCAAATTTGCAAATCTCAGATGCCTACGTATATCTTCACTGAATGACGTAGTCATCTAAAATTGGCAGAAGAAATTGCTTCTGCTCAGCATTTCAAGACTTCGCCAGAGAGTGCAATAAACCACAACAAATTACTGCATAGGAAATAAGAATGTGCTGAGAATAGATGCTTCTAATAATTCAAGATTTTGCGGGTTGCCATATGCAAAATCTTTTGAACTAGTTGCTGCCATCACCAATTTTTCCACCTTTGCGCAAATACCGCTGAAAGTGATGCTTTTATCTCACGTATCACTTTGTGGCATCAATCTATGATTTTTCCACGTGCGTTTGCTCACCTGCCGACTGCTTTGCGGTATCGAGCAAAATAGCAAATATTCTCTCGAATATACTTTTGATCAATTAATACTTTTAAAACTAACGAAAATTTGTATTGTATTCCTTTTTCAATTAACTTTCATCATTCTGGTTCGCCTTTCTCAAAAATTAACTACAAGAATTCCAGTCTTTACCTGAAATGGATAAGTTATTTTAAAAGCTTGGAAACTTTTCCTAGCAGCGTTTGTCCTATCAGTGAAATTTATTCGTAGAGTGTCTTTCTGTAGCATTCTCCTTTTTTTACCACATGAGCAATTCGAAGCTTTCGAATGTGGGGTACATTGTATTCCCGTGCAGCTAAAAGGAGGGGACATGCTCTTTTGACATGCTTTTCCCCTTCCCTTGGAAACCGAATTTTCTGTATAAGTCAGTCAAAATGTGCTTTCTCTGCAACCTCTACGCCTGCTTTGTCGATTTTTGATAAATTGAATGCGGCGAATTCGCCCAATGAAGGTTCCCTTGAGCCTTACTATCATCGAGGAAATACTGAAACCGTTTCATCGAAGGACGTTGTTTTGCAGTTTGCCCATGCGGCCAAAGCCAAGATAAGTAGGCCGCACATATGGCATGAATTGACTAAATCTGCTCTTCTTCAACTAACCAAATACAGCGCAGTTGAAATTTTGATTCTTTTGCAAGCTTATGGTGCCAGTGGGTATCGTGATTTAATTGCTCTCCAGGCCCTCTCAGAAGCACTCTACTGGAGAGCATGGAGCGCACCTCTGTCCCCCAGGATCCTCACAGGAATAACTCATTCTTTCTGTCGGCTGAGGTAAATGCAGAAGGAGATGCTTAGCTGTCTACTCTCATCTGAATCGTTCATTATATCCTTACGGTGTATGCTCGCCTTGAAATGCGAGTTTGTACCTATTTCTCTGAAGAATAGTGATTTCATTTGATTGTTTATTGCAAAGAAGTTTATGATGCGATTTTTGCAATTGCAATTGATAATAATTATAGCTTTAGAAGGGCAAAGGCAGCGGAAATTTTCTCTAGAAGGCATTGATTTGGTTAAGGGAAATGATGCAAGCGTTGCTCTTCTGCCCTTTTTCTGAGTTCTTTACTTAGGATGGTTCATGCTACCACATGTAATTCCTCAAATGCTGTGTAATTTTTTTTTGTTGAGTATCTGTTAGTTTCTTGTCTTCGATGGCTTATGTAAGAAATTTGAAAAATGGCGATACCTGAAGATAATTTTGTGCTATGTTTTTACATTTTGTGAGCAAATTGCGTAATATTTTGGTAATCGTAGGTGGGAGTTTGTATCTAAGAATTAAAAGAATATGAAAATCCGTTTCTACTGCAACTTTTATAATTTTGTGAAACTAAGCCTACGCAGAAATGGGTATCATTTGTTCAGGTATAGTCCGACGTTACGCCACATCAACACCTTCTTAGAAACCATTAGGAAACCTATGTACAAATGGAATCCAAAGGATAATGTCAACCTTTTTCGATTTCTAGTAAGTCTGTTACCGAGAAGTAGTAACTTCCATTCTTCATGTTGTGAAAGTTTGTAGTATTACTTTTTAATGAGTAAAGTTCTTTGCTCGTTTGATTGCATATGGAGATTATATCCTACCTTTATTTGCAATTAGTGCAGCCGGTTCCTTTCTATAAAAGTAGCCACGTGGATCTATGTTCTTCATTTGGATATTTTGAAATAATTTCACGTACTACAGTGAAATGCATTTAATTTTGATAACTTTTTTGCAGGTCCAATTTAAATTGAAAGATGAAATAGCTGATTTGCATCTCTATGACGACTTATATGATCGTATAATGCTGCAATTTGGTACGATGTATCATTATGAACTGGCAGCAGTATGTAAGACGGTTTCTCAGATATCACCGAAAGAACGCAGAGAAGAATTTCAGTAAGTGTGACGTTACCTGTTATGAGAGAATTGTAAAGAACTCTCAATTGAGGAAGAGGGATGGCTACAACATGAATTTCCATGTTCTATTTTATACAAATGCCTATACATACTTGCTAGTGGAATTTAATAAATACTTGAATGGGTCCTTAAATCTCTATTCAGGATAAAAACGGTCAAGATTTTGATCTGTAACGGATTTTGTTGATTATCATGACTAGATCCTTTAAATTTTTTAATAATTGATATAGAATGTTTTAATTGGCTTGTTTTTAGTTGCATCTTTGAACGACTCTGTCAGCATTGTATGAGAACCATGAAAAGTATCCCCACTACCGTATTGATGCAGCTCTCCCAATCTTTGCTTGTTGAGACTCTTCCTTGTTTACCCTCTTCCTATATGGAGGTATAAAATTCACATGCCATTGGATTTTTATTGAAATTCATTTTTGTCAGCATTTCGATTGAAGAAATATATCTTCAATTTGTAAGGCGTAACCGAAGTGAATTTTTTTATTTGAATTTGGAGACAGCCGATCAACTTTTTTTTGCTTGCCATTTGGGAGAGATAATTTGCTATTTATGGAGGGAGTCGATCGTTTATGAGATGATTTGCGGCTATGTGTTTGCAGATATTGAGATGTCACACATTGGATCACTTAAATACTCTAAAACCCTATACACTAGCATTTATTCTTATGTAAGCTATCTCTTTTATAAAATATTCTTTGAAACTAGCCTTGTAGAATAAAATGTGTTTGCAAAATTAGACTCTGGATGTGAAAACGTTTTCATGGGATGAACTATTTTTCTTTCATTTCCCTAAGAATCGATGAATCTATTTATTGAAAATGTGTTTAACAACTGACTATAGAATTCTACGAAAGTATAACTATCGAGACGAACGGATACTTAAAGCGATTGCAGAGCGAGTGGAACAGACAGCCAAGACATTTTCTTCCAAACAAGTATGTGAAGATCTTAACAAATTTAGAATATCAAGCATTCCCTTTAATCTATCATGGTGTCACCATCAATTTTTGTAATTTTTGCATCGTATTCGTGTTTTATAGGACTCTGTCAACGTACTTTTTATTACGCATTTCATTTATCTTTGTTTTGCTCTCTCCAGCTCGCCTCTGTCCTGTACTCGTTTGCCTTACTGAATTACCGTCCTACCAAATTTATTTCTTCTATCTCAACTACCTTATTTGATGTTTTTGAGTCACAGGATGCTGGTACTGTGTTGAGTGTAAAACACATTCATCTTTTATACACATTTGATATATTTGTGCTATAAACTGTTGGTTGGCTATACAGGAACCTTTCCTTATTGCATTTTGGAATTTTTTTAAAAAAGTTGAGAGTGAAATCTTGCCATGCTCTATCTATTCACGAATAGGGCAAGCGTAGATGGATTTTTATGAAATTCATTTCCTATTACTGATCATTTGAGTACAGACTCCAGCTCCTTAATCTCTTCTCAGCTAGGACCCCTTCCTCAATTTTCTATGAGCCCTTCCAAAACCAAATTATCAGGAAATTCAAACGGAGAAACTTTCTTCTCCGAATCTACAAATGCGTTTAAAAGGCTTAAGAAAGGATTTGATTCGACGCCGCTGTCTGCTCCAGATGTACCTCCTCTACCAACCCTATTTGAAAAACAAACTGTGAATGCCTCTCTTGTCTCAGGAGAGACTTCTATAAAATTTAAATCGATTCCATCTTCGCTGCCACTTACATTAACACCTTCCACCTCCCTTCTCTCTGCCCTTTTTTTCTACTCGAGTTCGCATAATCCTAAAAAGGATGTAAACTTTTTGTCATACCTCGTTGATATAGTCATCACTCTGTCCCACCAGCGGACACGAATAAACGAAAAATTGAATGCTTGCCCATCTCCATTCGTAGGCAATAATAAATTTGATGAGGAGGGATATGCGGTCATTCAACGTACCGATGAAACCCTGCAGGATGCCTCTATAAAGCAAACTCTGTCTACAGAAACTACCACTAAAAGCCTCTCTTTTGTTAAGGAGGCCACCCATCACTCTCACGCTTCTGGAGTATACTATTTGACTCAGTGGCCCTCTTCTGAAGTTTTACTGTCTGAGGAATTCCTACCTTACTCAAAAAATGCAAAGGTTTGTGTCAGCCGCAAGGCGCTCTCTTCAAAAGGTTATTTTTCAACTGAATCCATTCCTTCCTTGGAGAAAACTCCTACAGAGATACAGTACATGCCTATGCCTGCTTCTCCGTTGCAAACACAGCCGCTAGAAACGAAAAAATTTGGGGTGATGCCTGACAATAGACGTAAGATCCAACCATTCATACGTAGAGATTTTGTGGATACTAAAACAGCGGAGCACGCCGATGTATCCTTGTCTTCGTCTGTTTTCACTCCTTCTTCGTCGTATGTCAACTCTACTTTGGTTTCAAGGGTGGGAAATATGACACTCAGCAAGTCAGCGATCCCAAGAGAATCCAAAGAATTTTATTCCGCTGAGAAGGGCAAATTTGTTCCCATTTTGGACGATGTTGAGCACGCCGTTGAAACCATTCTTTGGGATTCGGAGCAATGGCTGGCCCTCCAGGCTATTGAATCTTCCTTGGCTTTGCTGCCGGATACGGAGCCGAGGATTTCTTCTCCTAACGATTGCGCTATCTCTATTTCTTCGTCTATGAGTGTTCCTACGAATGAAATCCTCTCTGGGAATAAGAAGGTTTCAAAGCCAAGGAAAATGAGGTTATCCAAAGATATTTCTGGATCAGATAGTCGAGTATACACCCTCCCTGCTCAGTCCATGGTTTCACACGTACAAAAACGTCATGGTACAGAGACACAGTTAAATGAAATAGATACAGCTATCTCCCCTCTAACAGAAGATTGTATATCTCGGAGGTTAAAAATACCTGCCATCCTTCCGCAAGGCTCTATAGTCGGGAAAATATTTCCAGTACGTGTCCTCTCCTCTCTTAAATTATAGAATTTTATAGTGTGTGTGTGTGTAATTTTTAAGTCCCCTCTCTGTTATGGAAGCTTCATAAGATTTGAAGCATTTCCATATATATAAAAGAGTCTCTGCAGATGCTGCTTAGCCAGTCTATTCAGTGTGCTACGCTGCTAGCGAATTCTTCCTTCTGTGGGAAAACTGGAAAAAAGTAGCTACTACACCTTTCGTTTATATCCAAAGTTTCTGTAGGCGTGAAAAACCTCATTTTTTCCTTGTAGGTTGCATCCTCTGTGAATATGAAACTCTCTCAACATCCTGCTCGAAGACGATGGCTGCAACGATTAAAATTGTCACCCAGTCTAAGCCGTACGTTGTGGAAGCCTAGCTTGGCTCTCCAGAGAGTAAACACAAAGCTATCATCTTTGAAACAAAGGCAGAGCCTGCGGTTCTCAGAGCGTTGCAAAATACCTCTATTTTGTTTTTTTACTTTAAAAATGTTACTAAAACTCTTTTCAACTCTTTTCAATTCTTTTCAATTCTTCTCAACTCTTCTTAACTCTTCTTAACTCTTTTCAATTTTTCTCAACTCTTCTTAACTCTTTTCAATTCTTCTCAACTCTTTTCAACGCTTCTCAATTCTTTTTAACTCTTTTCAATTCTTCTCAACTCTTTTCAACGCTTCGTAACTCTTTTCAACTCTTCTTAACTCTTTTCAACGCTTCTCACCGCTTCTCAACGCTTCTCACCGCTTCTCAACGCTTCTCAAAACTTCTCAATGCTTCTCAACGCTTCTTCTCATGAAAAAAACAAAGTGTTTATAACTCTCTCTCTCTTTCTTTCTTTTTGAACGTTTTGCAGAGGGGAGATTCCCTCTCCTTATGCATACCCCACATCCTCCTCCTACATCCACTATCAAGACTGTCCACCCAAGGCGAGGCGGAAATACGAAGCCTACGGCTGCTCTCAAGCGCGTTTTAAAGCGTCAGAAATACTCACCCTTCAAAATATTTGAAGTAGGCTACCCTCAGAGTACTCTACATGTTTTAGCTCAAATTGAAGGCATATGTAGAATGCTATTTATTTTTCTAATTAGACTGACAATGCACTAAATCTGTTGTGACATCTCTGTTAAATCTTCAGAATGTTGCTCTTAATCAACAAAAATGGAAGCTGCTGCGTTATTCTTTTCTACGGCCCTACACACGAGCTACAGAGGAGGATTTCATCCATCCTGTAGGGCATATAGTACAGCGAAATTCTCCTGTTTTACTCGACACAGTGCTCAGAGTTCAACCAGAGCGTCGAAGAGTTCGCCATCATCCATTTCTACGAAAAGAAGTTCGTCGTATAGTAGAACGAATGACAGCAGAAAATATCACTCGGAGGCAGCGTGTGCTCGAAGGACGTCGTCTATCTCTTGGAGCATCGATGGATGCCTCTCTGTGTTTCGATAAAAGGGATAGAATTTCTATAGGAAGTAAGTCTGTTTGTGCCTCGTTTTTGTAGAAGAGGCCAAGCATCGTGTGGCTTCATTGTGTAATAGAAATTGCCTTCAAGGCATTTTTTTACAGGCTTTCTCTGTGTATTTCTTTTTGGGATTTTTGCAATTTTCAAAGTGGAAACTAAAGAAGAAATTACATGACACTGCCTACTCCTTTTAAATTTTTTAAATGAAACTTTACTCTTTCTTTGGGTTTGAATAAATCCTTTATCCATCTATAATGAAACTTTACTCTTTCTTTGGGTTTGAATAAATCCTTTATCCATCTATAATGAAACTTTACTTTTTCTTTGGGTTTGAATAAATCCTTTATCCATCTATAATGAAACTTTACTCTTTCTTTGGGTTTGAATAAATCCTTTCTCTGCTGGCCGTTCCTCATCGTTTGCTACGATTCAATCCATCTTTGCAGATGAACACAATAGACGCATGCCAGACATTTCTTTTGATGCTTCCTTACGTACGATGACTTCTCTACTCCAAAAATATTTGCTACGACGTTCCTATCTTCCCTCTGTGTTGGGAGTGAGCCAACGCGATATTTCTCTACAAAAATCCAACGTTTCTTTGGCTGAAACTTTCAAATTCTCACCTCGTCATTTGGCAATGATAGCCGAAAGCTGCGTTGGGCTTGAGACCCATTCTCGTATCCTTGTTTTGTGTGAAGTATTAGCCATCGATTTCTGGAGGAATCTACAAGGAGAGGCTATAGACAGTGAAGAAGGACTGCTAGCAGCGGATTTGAAATCTCAAAGGCAGTTGGATGCATCCTTGGATTTCAGCAAGCCTGCAGGGGAGGCACTCCTGATGATTTTATTTTCATTGAATTGTCTAACCCAAGCTTGCTTGAAGCTCAACTGCTCAAGCATTTGTAAATTTCAGTTACTAAGATGCTACACGTGAGAGTGTTTCATTGGGTGTATATATATATATATAAATTTATAATTTCTTAATTAGAGTCAGCCATACATTTGTATGTTTTTTATAGAATGTCTTGAATAGGCTATGAGAATCCTTTTTATTTTAAATTTTATTATTATTAATAAAAAGAAGGTTTTTGATGGGTTATATATTCAATCTTTGACTATTAAATTTTTCAATGACATCCCTCCAAAACAAAACTCGGATTATTTCACAAAATTTGTTTGCTCTATTTTCATCTTATATATGCAGGCATTTCTCACTACGTCTGCTTATGAGAAAGGCTCCTTCGACAAGGCGTTGTGGTACACTCTTTGTGGATGCATTTCATTTCATTTCCATCTTTTGGAAGGATCCACAGGTAATGAATGGCCACTCCTTTTTAGAATGCAAGCCTTGTTTTGATTATATATATATATATATAATTTGTGGCTTCTTTCTTTATTCCAGAGTGTGTCTCTATACCTCTATTTCCTGATTTTCTGTAGAGCGGCTGGTAATCCCTTTCAATGCTTGTAATTTTTTATTCTTATATATCTAATCTATCTCTCTCTCTCTATATATTTTTTTTTTTCAAAGGTTAGAAGAGATATGAATAGAATAATAACATATACAGCGGCTGTGCTTCCTCTTAAATTAGAAGAGGAATCCTTCCTAGACACCTTACAACATTGCTTACTACGTTACGTTATAAAGAAGCCTTTACTTACTTCTCCCTGTGAATCTTCTTCTTCTTCTTCAGCAAGCAGGAGAGGCATTTCTACTTTTGAAAATCTTACAACAAGCTGTTTGCTCTCTCTTGATGAAATGGCATCCATATTGAAAGCAATACGAGTCTTTTATCCACTGGAATGCTCGTCTAAAAATATGAATATCCAAGAAAATCTTGCCCATAGTCTGAAAATATCTACCTGTGAGGCTGCAATCTTTAACCTGGATCAGTTGACAAAGATGACTCCCTCTCCTGCCCATCTACCAGCCAAGGAAAGTCAACGGATGGCTGAACTATCTCCAAAGGCTAAGACGACTGCACAATTTCCACCAGCCCACGTTTTGACTGAAATTCTTATAGAGATAGCCATTGCACACAACGGCTGTGTACCTCCAAGTTATACAGGAGGAGAGAAAACTTTTTTATTTGAGTTTCCAAGTTTTTTGTTACACTATGCTTATGCATTTGCACTCTCACCAAGGAGTCTACAGAGAAAATTCACTGAACTACAAAGGGTGGGATATGTAGACTCGTTAGTAGGGAAAGAGTCACCCCCTCTATCTAACGATATGTGTGTTAGCCTTTAAAATAACAAAAATAGGTTTCTATCGCACTCTATGGATGGATAGGAATGATAAATCTATCTATTTTAGTATAACTTGAAGAGATTCCAATAGCGAGTGTTGTGTGTGTCTATAGTTTTTCATTTCATGGGTGGAGGCTGTACAAGAAGTATTCCTTATGGTTTAGGAGAAGATAGAGAAAAGTACATCCCCTCCTAATCCATCTTCATACTCTCTTTGCTGAGAAGGATGTTATTTCCATTACTAGATGAAACATAAAACAGTATCTAATGAGAATAATCAGGAATAAATAAAAACCGAATTCGCGGTTTAAAATGAAAATAGTAAGCTTGGGATCAAGGCAAAACTGCATCAAATTTTCTGAGAGGATGGAATGAAAGCCAAATTTTGTGTATATACACTTTGGGATAGATGGACCCAAAGAGGGCTGATTCTCATAGAGATTATCCATTTTCATCAGAACGAATGGTATCCATCAAATATAATAAATCCTTCAAACTATTTAGGCGCGTACTATTCGAATTTTCATCATAGAAAGGCTAAACAGAGAATAAACATCCCCATGAAGAGATTCTAATACAGATGCTAAGTGTATATATACTCGCCCCGTCATTAGAGAGAAGGAGAGAGAAAGAAAGAAGACTTCCTTCAAAGCAAAATGATTCAAATCCCAAAAATACATACACTCACACAGAGACTTTTGATTTCTATACAGGAGATTGAGTCATTGGAGAGAGAGAAAGAAGAGTTCAAAACAAATACACACAGAGACTTTTGATTTCTATACAAAAGATTTGGGATTAAGAGGTATTTCAAGAGTGCATCACACACTCCATAGAAAAAATGAAGCTACACCCATCCTATCCAATTTTTCATTTCTAATAATGAAGCTATTTCTATATTTTGAGACAAAGCGGATTACCGTCGTTACTTCGACGAGAAACACCGTCCATTTCAGAGCTTCTAAACACAGGATTCGCCTCCGAGTTTCTCCAATGTATTGCTTACTCTTCATATCTCCAAAAGGAAGCATTGCATTCACTGTCATATC
Organism: Cardiosporidium cionae; assembly: GCA_015476325.1. Classification (NCBI taxonomy): domain Eukaryota; phylum Apicomplexa; class Aconoidasida; order Nephromycida; genus Cardiosporidium; species Cardiosporidium cionae. The sequence goes on from JADAQX010000001.1 coordinate 152,870, forward strand.
CATTTCTTCGGCAGGTGTCTGCCACCTGAAAGAATGGAAAAACACGAGAAAAAGTAATAAATTTCAAAAACATCGAATGGCTTGCATTCCAAACGCAAGAAATATTCTCCCAAAAGGATACAAAAGCCTTTTGAAATAAACGAGTGAAAAGAAGGATAGAAAAACGAGATTAAAAAGGAAGAACTGGATTATCTCTAGACAGGCTCACAAAAAATCAATATACATTGAAAATTCTTCTTATTTTAATCCATTTTTTGTGTGTGTGTGGTGGTGAAGATCACCCCAAAACTACTCTTATGCCTGTTCAACACCCCAATAACACTACATCCAAGCAGACATAAGAAAGATTAAAATCCACATTTTTTAAAACACATTTGAGTGAGAAAAATCTTCCACATCTCAATGAAAAATCTCCCTTCAAAAAACGATTTTTGGCAGTCTGTAGCAAAGTGAGTGAACGATTCAAAAATAGAGCCTCCATTCTACACTGGAAAGAGCTTCACACTGTAGAAAAAAAATTATAAAACAAACCAAAGAATATCTTCTGAAGGGGCACATAAAATGGCAATTTTAGGAAATTGTTCAGATAGATCCGTCGTAAAATTGCAGAATATAAAATCGATAATAGAAGGTGAGAAAACTGAATTGAGGCCTAACTCCTTCAGATTTTCCTGCAAAAGAAGAATAGCAGGGATTGAAACTTTTAAAGAGAAAAAAAAGTTTATCCATTTCTTGACATAGTGTGTGCATTTCTATTGCATCTCTACGAGACTGTAAGGATATACATCAAATAGGCATTGAAAAAATAGATGTTTCATTTCTTTTAGAGAGTAGAAACCTTGAGTTATGGAACAATCCACGGTTGGAGATACTCCAACGGGTAGCATGGAAGAATTTTTTTTTTTTCTACACACTCAAAAAACAGTGTGTATAACTTACTTCTATTTGATCATAGACTCTCGAGTATTGAAAGGCAATCTTCCTATCTCCTTGTGACTGAAACCTTCAAGAAACAGGAAGATGAAATGCACTTTTACAAATTTTTCAGATTCAGTCAATGAAATGAAAAGAGAATTCCTCCCCCCCCTCTCCCCACCCAAAAAAAAGAGAGAATATCCAACCCATTTCATAAATAAATACGTATAGATTGATGCAATCTCAATCCAGAAATATAGATGGAGACACTCCAACTCTCCATTATTTAATTCTCCATTATTTAATTCTCCATTATTTAATTCTCCCTTATTTAGTTCTCCCTTATTTAATTCTCCCTTATTTAATTCTCCATTATTTAATTCTCCCTTATTTAATTCTCCCTTATTTAATTCTCCCTTATTTAATTCTCCATTATTTAATTCTCCATTTTTCATTGGAGTATCACTGTAGAACAAAAAAAAAAAAAATTTTCTTTTCCTTGTATCAATACAACTTCGAGTGGCAAACCAATAAAAATAAGGAAATCCTTCCTGGAGAAACTGTAAAATGGAATTAGAATCCTTGAAATCATTCAAAGAAAGAATTCCACGAAGAAGAGAAAAGATGAAGCATTCATATAAGCTGGCAAACTCTGACGATTGTATGCGTTGTAAGCTATTTTTATCTATGAAAAAAATAAAACAATTTACAACGGATGGAAACCATAGAAACGTGTTTGGAGTGAATATCCACAAAAAAACTGAAAAAAGAATGGCTCACAGAGAGCCATGATTTGAAAGAGAGATTCTCTCTCTATACGTTTTTGCTTTTCATTCTGAAAAATATATATATTCTCCTAATACCATGCATTACTTCCCAGTAGAATCACCTCCCAACCTATTTAAAAGAGGGTATTCTTCTCTAGCCTTTCACAGTATTAAAAAAAAATGTATAGAAAAACATTCCATTCAAGAGTTTTCCTCTAAGAATTAGATTAAAATAGTAAAATTACATTTTAATTTCAAACAAAAAGCATCCACTCTCAGGCAGTTGAGACTGCCTACAGAGAATTTGAATGTCTATACATCATGGATGATCAATTCATATTCCTTCAAACACTCCCATCCTTCTCTTCTTTTACAAAAAATTATTTCGATTGATTTCCCAAAACAAAATCATCAACTGTAGAAAAGCATTCTTCTGTAGCTATAGAAGGGATATATGAAATGGAGTAGAACTTACCAGTCAGACACTCTCTTGATATTGCAAGAATGAGCCGCTTCACACTAAAGTTAACAATAAAGAAATGAAAAATCTCTTGAAAATCCAAAATACATTCTCACTTAATCTAAAAAAAAAAAAAATTCTTCTGAAATAAAAAAATATGATTCGTAGAAGCAATGAAATTTCTTTTATTTTACATTTTTTTTTTTTTTTTGTATATATATAAGAATATTCCCTTTTTTTTTATTTTTTTATTTTTATATATTTACACTATGAAGAAGCAATTTTTATACTTATAACTAACAGAGAGGTTTCTTAAATTTCCTCTTAATTTCTAATACCACAACACTTTTATATATATATATAAGTGAGAGTCATCAAAATGATAAAAAAACAAAATGTCAGTATAAACAAAGAGACACTGCAATGGAAATACAAATGTAAATAAAAATAATAAACACATCAAAAATTTAAATATAAAGTGTAGAGAAGATCTATAAAATGAATCAAACTTACTCTGTAGAAGAAGGATTCTTTGAAAATGTAATGTGTTTAAGAATAGAGAGACGTGTAGGAATGGATAGATCTTGGTTATGAATTCTTTCAAATTGTAAAATCTTCTTATCACAACTCTCCATGTAAAAATCAAGCTGTAAAAAAAAAGAAGAAAAAATATAGAGTCTATTCTTTAGAGAGTAGCTATATATTTTGGAAAAAATTGTATATATTTTCATCTAAACAAAGGCAATAAAAACAGAACAAAACAGAATTTGATAAAATACTAAATCTATTCATATGAAAAAAAGGCATGCATTTCACTTTAACAAAATTTCTCAGTCACACAAGAGAAGACGTGAATCTACCCCCTACTCTGAAATCTTACCAAGAGAAAATAGTCTAGAAATTCTCCAAATTGCAAAGTATGGACCTGCTTATCCTTGACAAGTTGCATACTACTGAAAAATAAATGAAAATAGTACAAAATTTCATTAAGTTTCACATTTTAAGTGAATGTTATTTAATTCTTAACAGCTATAAATATTTTAAGAGGTAATCAAAAACATAGAAAACGATGGATCCCTCTCTTAAAACGTGTATCATTGAATATACAATTCTTCTCTACCGGTTGAACATCACCATCAAAAGAGGTTCAGATCGCATTTGCAATTTTCGAGAGGCATCCAGAAATTTCATAATCTGTGAAAACATCAAGGATATACATATATCCAAACTTTAGAATTCAAGAGTCCACATACCTCATTTAAAGTATAAATTCTTGTGGCTATTCACACACCCACGTAATGGTGTATATCCCCTCCATCTCTTCAACGATGGCATTGCCTCTAGTTTTTATTTTTATTTTTATAAATCTCTCTCTTTCTCTCAGGCTATACCACTTTCAATAAATCCCCTATATACTATTGATGATGGCAGGAACTCAATTCTAGCTAGACATCCATAAAATTTTTACAAAAAAAGAGAGATACATCAAACACCACTAGAGGAGGCAATACAGAGTCACACAGAGAGAGGAGTGAAATCTCCTTGCGAGAGTAGTATAAATGAGGAAGAGGAGTGAAGCCTACTTCATCAAAATCCATCTGGTGGCCAAGTGTGTGCGTAAAATGGAGTAGGCGAGAGATGAGATGTTCATCATAACACCGCAAGCGAGCAAGAATTTCCCAGGCCCTACTGATTTGCCTGGAGATAATAAAAATCACAGAAGTGTTTTGAAAAAAATGTTATAAATTCAATCCTTTGGAATAACAGAGGGAGGCATGACGAAAATCAAGAATTTTATACCCTCTATAAATAGATAGAGAAGGAATTATATGCAGAGATCGCACTTGGATGTAGGATAAGGGCCAGCGAGCATACGCTCTATCAACACAGAGGGTAGGATACTCAGTGGAGTATAAGGATTGCTTCGATTTTGAGATTCAATATGTATTAAAGCAGCAGGAGATTGACTGAGAGAGTCTAAGAGTTCATCAAGAATTTGGGGTGTTAGAAATTTTTCAAAGAGTAGCAGAGAATGGGAAGCGGTGGTCAGCAAAGCTTGAGACTGAAAAAGAGGATTAAAGAAACACATCATAATCAAACTAAGAGAGATAAAATCAACGATTGTAGAAGTTTCAAAGAGTGGGTAGAAATGATCAAAAAATGGATTTGTAGAAATATATACTCGTCAAGCCTTCCCTTCCTTCCTTTATTCAATTTAATACTTTAGATAAAACAAGTGAAAACGTAGAAGAGGAGACACAGAGGCACGCTAAGAGCCTCAAAATTTACTTTTATAGAACAAAATAAAGATTAGAAGATTACAGCATCAGCTTGCAGAGTTTCTCTTTGCATAACGATGTTATACAGAGAGAGGAAGCAAGTGTGTGTGCTTGCTTCTGAATATATCCTCTAGAGTAGAAGTTCATTAATGAAAGGATGAAAACCATCCTTCTTTTCATTACAAACAGTCTTACTTCTACTAAATAAGAATTTCCATAAGTTTTGAAAGCCATAGAAAGTGCTTCAAGAACAGACTCAAATGAACTTCCAGGCCGCATGCTCATACTTTGCAAAATCCACTGAAATGTATACAGCAGAAGAGCATGAGTAGATATTTATCCTATTTAATTCAAAAACAAATTATGAGATGAGATGAAGAGATGAGATGAACAAGAGATGAGATGAAGAAGAGATGAGATGAAGAAGAGATGAGAAGAGATGAAATAAGATGAAGAAGAGATGAAGAAGAGATGAAGATGAGATGAAGATGAGATGAGATGAAGAAGAGATGAGATGAAATGAAGAAGAGATGAAGAAGAGATGAAATGAAGAAGAGATGAAATGAAGAAGAGATGAAATGAAGAAGAGATGAAATGAAGAAGAGATGAAATGAAGAAGAGATGAGATGAAGAAGAGATGAGATGAAGAAGAGATGAGATGAAGAAGAGATGAACAAGAGATGAGATGAGGTGAGATGAAAAAGAGATGCGATTCGATGAAATAAAAAAGAGATGATGAGATGAACAAGAGATGAGATGAACAAGAGATGAAATAAAGAAGAGATGAGATGAAGAAGAGATGAAATAAAGAAGAGATGAGAGGAACAAGAGATGAAATAAAGAAGAGATGAAATAAAGAAGAGATGCGATTCGATGAAATGAAAAAGAGATGATATGTAAAAGAGTTAAAAATTTCCTACGAATCCATAAAGTACATCCATTTATCGGCATATCAAAGTCGCCCCTCCTAAAACTATCTTACTGTAACTCTCTTTTCCTCCATCATTCAAAAGAACAGAACTATATCCGTTTTATAAAAAAAACGAGTAGCGCCTCTAGCTTAACACACTGCTGTTATTTTTCTATAAAATAAAAAAATTAATCCAAACACTTCTCTAGGCTATCAAAACATCGCCAAAAATGTTGCCACTCTCTTTCACACACATCCTCAAAAAACATCTTTCCCCATTATTGTGAAGGAAAAACTTTTTATCCCCTGCAAATTTCCTGCCAATAAATAGTCTGCTAAATATCCAAAAAAAAAAAAAAAAAAAAAAAAAAAAAAAAAGAAACAGAAAAACAGAAAAATGGCCTATCTTTCACATAGATGAAACATGGATTGAACCTGACAGCAGGTATGCTTCGCTTCAATACTCCACTTTGACAATCTCCAAATGTAAAATGATAGCCAAACTCCCTCTTTGGGACCTAAAAAATGGATTCAGTATATAGAGAGATACTATTCAAAAGAAGGCTCCAAACTCTCAGTAGAAACTTTTGGAGTTTTTGGACACCTCCACCAAGAGAAGGCAGAGAAGAAAATATCTCCTGTAGAAGCGTAGCCACGCTTACCCCTCTTACTCTCATGAAGGAGGGAGGAGCTCGAGAATGGCAGGGGCAGCATTGATCCTCTTCTCTTTCCAGCCAAGTTTACATTCCACTGAGTGAGAGATACGAAATACACTCCCAGACCTCTATTTTAGATTTTCGTTAAAAATTTTAGAGAGAAATCGAATTTTCTACCGTTTTTATTGATTCTTTTGTTAGTTTTCTTATAATTTTCAACGTTTTGCTTCTCCACATAAAGTATAGAGATTCAAAAAGTAGGAGGCACGTTGGAGTCGCTTTGCCTCTCTAATAAAAGTTATCCATCCATATGCATGTTTCTCCCCATTTTCATAAATTTACTATAAACAAATATAGATACAAAAATGAAAGAAATTATTACAGACGTACAGAGTAGAAAATTTTTGCAACGCTGAGTGAAGTAGGTGTACAAAAGAGTGTTTATGGGAGAATCAGGGAGATAAGCCTATAAAAACAAGAGATCAAATTGTTATTCTTTGTTTTTTAGATAGAAAACACAGGGTAGAATCAGATTTGAATGGAGATGAAAAATTAATAAAAATCAAAAGCTTTTCATGAAGAAGGGATACTATAGAAACGTGTATAGACACCTCTCTTTAGCTATTTTATTCAAGTGAATGCTATCCAATGTATGCCTATAGACAGGCGATGTTTGCCAGTCGTAGGCCCCATTCTCTTTTTTTTTTTTTTGTTAATTTTTTTTACACCTTCTTATAGATAACTCTCACAGAGGAGGATATATACAAAGAAATAGATATAGATAGATAGATAAAGTATATGCATAGATGAGAAATGTTGCTCGACATCCTCTCTCATACACACACACATTGTTTTATATACATGGATATACACCCCCCCTCTAAGCCATCTATCTCTTCCTATACAAACTATGAATGGAATAGATTGAAGGTATTCTCTATCCATCACACAATTTGTAAAATTAGAAGTAAAAAATGGTATGCAACGACGAGGCATCTCTGTCAAAAGAAACCTACGTTGGCAGAATCGATCAACATGGAAAGTAAACTACTTTCAATACGTTCTTCATGGCTATCAAAATGAAGGAGAATGCGATCCATCAAGAAGGGGATCAATTTGGCATCAGAAAGATTCACTTGAAAGAAACAGAAAAAAAAAAAATAGTTTAATCGTCAAAAAAAAAGAGAGGAATCTATTTTAGTATTCCATTTATCAAGAAAGTAAAAAATAACACTCTTTTCTTTGATATTTATTAACAAAAGAATAATCCTTGTAGGAAATACGCACAAAGTGGGGTGTAGCCATGGCTGTAATTTCCTGCTTCATGTGGTTTACATATTTACAATGAGAAATACGTAAAATCAAGTAGAAAATACTTTTAATTCCAGAATCAAATCTGCCATAACTTAAATTTTTATAGGCTGGCGGTCATTGACGCCTACAGCCACTACTAGAGGAAGCTCTTCCATATCTTAATAATATCGTTGGATTCATACAGATCAAATACGAGTGTTTTCTATGCCTCTCTGAGATATGCAGATATTTTCTGGATGCCTCCTATTGAAACAGTGTACTTACACTGCCGTAAAAATCCATCTTATCCCTTCCTATTCATCCAACACTTTGAAAGTTATCTTCCTATCCAAGAAAAATATAAAAAATGCGCTAAAAACGAGATAGTTTTTGCAGAAATGCATATTTAAAAGGATAGTGGAAACAGAAAACATGCACTCGATTTTACGAATTTTTTAAATGTTTTTGTACCACTAACTAATCCAGCAAATATATGAATAGCCGTTGTCCAATGCGTATCGCATACAGCTGCCATTTTTAAAGCCAAATTATCCTCAAAAAATTCTTCACACACATTCTTTAAGATGTTGAATGAGCTCCGTGAATCCGGCTGTTCCCATGCCAAACCTGAAGAAAAATACTATTATGAAAAATACTATTATGAAAAATACTATTATGAAAAATAATACTATGAAAAAAAATACTATGAAAAATACTATTATGAAAAATAATACTATGGAAAATACTATTATGAAAAATACTATTATGAAAAATAATAAATTGTGAGACAAATAAAAGGATAGGAGCAAAGAATTTTGAACAAGGAAAGAGTATGTGGAATAAGAAACTCAATATCCTCTTCAAGTAAAAACCAAAAAAACGTTTAAATCCGTCAATCTTAGCATTATGTATATCCTCAAAGCCATCAAAGAACTTAAAAGTATAAAAAAAAAAATATATAAATTGCATGAAGATTGGAATCGACGGCTCATTTATAAAATTTGTATATTCTATTCATTCTTGAAAGCTTTCTAAGCATGGAGATAGACATCTCAAACGATAAAATCTGCATGAAAAACCAGAAATCATTTCTTTACAGGGTGATGACGGTGTACCTGGCTGCTCCGTAATATGAACACCCTCTTTGAATACTGGAAAAATCTGTAATTTTGCAACAAATTTTTCTTGTAAATATTAAAAAGCAAGAAAGATTCCAAAGTAGAGGCGATCACACAGTAGAATGCAAGGCAACAAAAATTTTCATAGAAACTCTCCCTATCCTGTATATTTATGCACACATACCCATAGAGAGTTGAAATTCTATAGAGTCGATACAATAGCTTCAATTTTTAAACCAAAATCATGCACATTCAAAATGTTTCCATTCAGTCATGAATGAGAGAGGCTATGCCTACACTCTCTCTGAGCAGCACTCCATCTGTCATCTTCTACTAAAAAAGTCCACTCGAGTTCACTCTATGAGTGAATGCAGGCAAAAAAAAAACCATTCTGGTAACATACAGCATGAAAAAGTAATCCTAAGTCGACAAGATTCAATCCTTTGATAAAATTGTTGTCTTTTTCTAAGAAATCGAGCACCTTATGTGACATTTGTTCAAACTCAAGATTTTTCTTGCCTATAAATTTCACAAATAGAAGAAAGCATACGGTTTCTCCTGTATACATCTTCGTATAAACATCAAGATGTCGTCTATCAAAACAAATTGGCTCAGAATTTAAAGGGAACCTATATTCCCTTTAAATTCTTTAGAGAGAGAAAAAACAGAGAGATTAGACTCCAAAAAACAAAATGGCTATTCCCTCTTTACCAACGTCTACAGCATGAATCACCCAAAAAGGATAGACACATAAAAAATTTACACAACAGAGAATACATACAATGGGATAACAGAGTATAAAATAAATAAATGCGTGTGTCCACAGCCCTAGTAGAAGTTCTGAATCAATGCAATCTTTCTACTGAGCAAAATGTCGACTTTCTTATAAATTCAACTTAATACAAAATAAAACACCCTACGAGAGATGAGATAGTCACAGCGCGTATTTACATCAATGCAGGAAACGAGGGAGGCCCAAATGATCTGCAAGATACAAAAAGTGAGAATAGCCGTGTATGTACACGTCGACAAAACTCTCAATTTTTTACTGAAGCGCTCATAATTTTTCTTTAGGTGTAAAATTCCTTTAAAGGGAGTGGATTGGATAAGAATCAAAGGGTGTAAAGAGTTCAAACAGCAAACGACTCACGAGCGTCACAGCGCGTGAAGTTAATATTTCATTTTTTCTTAGAACATGTGGCCATAAATAAGTGGCAAGTGTTGCTCTATAACGTTTTAAATTTTCATGAGTGGACGCCACCTGCACATCGAAATAGAAACAATAAATTGGTCATACAAAGAGGAGATTCCCTGCAACACTATAAACAAAACAATATAGAGAGTGGGTAGAGTATCCTTGCTTTCCACACTAAAAAATAATGAAAACCATTACGTGATGCCTCAGGATGTTTGAAAGCGAAACTCTTAACTAAAAATTTGAAAATAGGGGGCTATAAAGAGCCTATTAAAACCTTATGGAGGAGAACACTAAGCCAAGAAATCAAAATTACAACACATTAGAAAAAATGTATATATCTATCAATAAAAATTTTCCTCATAAACATAAGAGAACTCTATATAAAAAAAAACGTATAAAGGGATAAGATAGAAATAGTATACACACCGGTGTCAGAGAGAATCCCTGCGTCAGTTTTTCTATACAAGGGGCAGGCAATTCTCCCCATAGTGTCCTCGAAGGTTGACTAAACATCCAAAGGCGATTGCAAAGCGCCTACAAAATCATAAAAATTTTAAGAAAAAGTTTATCACTATGTGTATAGCCTCTCCTTTCTTTTCTAACGCCTCATGTAAAAGTATTCGAATATGCATCCCATGAATACCCAAGCAGAGGCTACTTTCAATTTTTTTAAATGGAATTACGATGGTGATGGCTATATAAAAGCTTTCAATCTGCGAAAATACAATTCAGAAAGTATGAAAATTTATCGAGAGAAAATTCAGTGATTTCTTTAACAGTTTCATAGACCTCTTTGCTTTCAAGAGTCCATGAAACTATTTTTTTCCTCAACTATACTCAGAGGAATTCTGTGAATGTTACTTCCTCTAGTAGGTAAATGCTTCACTCTCCCTATGTATAGGATATACAATCTAACGAATTATAACAGAGTGAAACGGAAGGATGCATACTATACAGCCAGTGGGATGAGTTTATTAGCATACTATCACAAAAAGTTTCTGTGCACACATTCAAAACGTTAAAAGCAATAGGAGTGCATTTTTTCATTACCTCATCTTTGTTTCCTACTTTCAGCATAGAAATAGAGAGTTCCACGGATTGATAAGTTCCAACTTGTATAAAAGATGGCCTACTGTAATCATTGTATGCATGCCATTGAAAAAAATGGCTTTACAAGGATAAATCAGAACACTCTCAGACATCCACCTCCACAGAAATAATTAACAAAATGGTGGAGTAAACAGAGTCGGCATATTCCACCTTTCCATGCACAATTTTCACATTTAGAGAAGAGAAAAGAAGAAGCAAAGAGTCATGAAAAGACAGAACCTCTTCACTTAATTTCCAAGAAAGAAAAGATTTCTCGTAGACTCCCTATAGGATAACATTACATACTCTATTCTATATATAATACACAGTGTGAGAGAAATAAGATTTACTAGCATTTAGTAAAATGCAGTGCCTACAAACCTCAGAAAAGGTTCTTTCTTTAACATAATTGTAGGATATAACGAAAGAATTTCACGAGCGATAATCCAGTCATTGAGTTTCATGTGTTTTACATCCTTATAACGATCACGTATTCCCTATATAAAACATTTTTAAAAAGGAAAATATTTTCTTGTAAATCACGCCAAAGGAGTATCTCTCCGTCGATGACACTGTGTGATAAAAATGTTCAATCAAAAAAGCGGAGATTTCCGCTAGAAAAAAAATGATCAAATGTTAAAACATGGTATTATTACAATTCTTAGTTATGTAAGTCACAAAGCAACAAGCAAAAGCGAAGCCATACATTTTCAGTTCGTCATGTAATAATAGATAATAAAAAACTTGAAAGTTCGCACAAAATCCAATTTTTAATTCTTATAGACAAGAAAAAATATGCAGGATCCAAAGCTGTTACAAAGGACAAACGTACAACACGACGTACGGTCCATCTTGTATTCTCAATTTTGATGCTTCATCCCATGATTTACACGTTGTATACCTTTTTTATACACTGTTATAGTTAACATTTTAAGAAAAGACCAACTCACCGAATTAAATTGATTTATGCTGAGACCAAACATATGAATAGCTTCAAATAATATTTTGATTTGATTCCAATCGAGATACTGTACATCAATTGCCATAAAATCCTAAGAAAGGTAAAAAAAGTAAAAAGAATTGGCGAATATGAAACGGGTTACGCAAAATGCTGGAATAGGATAAATTTTGGCCGTGAAAAGCAAAGATAGGTTCCTATTGAATGAATGAATGCGCCTCCATCCGGTATATAGTGATTTCATAGATTGAATTTTTTTTATAAATTACGTTTATGCTATCCCTCTTTACCTTCAAAAGCCCTCCAAGCCACTTGAATATCAAAGGATGCAAAACACGATAATGTTCGTTGGCCGACAAAACAAAGGGCGTTCGAACACACTGTGCAGCATCTAAAACAGCATTTATATAATTTGGAACTACCGAGTAGGATGGGGAGAGGGCAGTTTCTATTGACATTATATTCATCAAGAGGTAGAGGGCGGCTTCCATACTTAGAGGATATGAAGAGTAGTCTTTACCAAGGGCATAAGTCTCTTTTATTTGCTGAGCTACTGGTGCTGATGCAGGAAATGGATCAGCAACAGAAGAGGAGAGCGTCGGCCATGCACCCACATTGGTATATGTTGTTGATAGCGAGCTTTTTTCAGTGGTAGCAGGAGCAAAGACAATAGCCGGAATGCGTAGAAGGCCTATTAGAAGTTTTCTACGTATCTCATCTTCTTGCTTCATGTAGGCAACAAATTTTTTGGTATAGTCTGCACCCCGAGGATTTGGTGCTAGGCTATTGCTACGGAAGCAATCAAGCAAATAGTTAAATTTGCAGTATTGGGAATGAAAAAGAAGGGGGCGCCTTTGATAGAAATCTACTGAACTCTCAAGGCTTGACAAAAGGAATTTAGTTAGAGATAAGGGGCATGCTCTATCGAATTCATCACTTTCAACCTTTTGGTCTGCAACCGGTTCAATACTTTCCGCAACTGGTCCCCGCTGCAGAGATGCTTTCCCATTGAAATGACGGGTACTTGTGGAATAAACAAAAAGATTTTTGACTAAAAGAGCTGTTAGATTTAATGGAAAATGCATCTCTTCTCGCCGAGTACAAAAAGTAACTCTTCGTATAGTCACTATTGGTTGTTTCCCAAAAGGCAGGAGAACTCTTTTACTGGCAAAAGAAAAAAGTTCCATGGTTGTAGCTCGAATTTGCCAATAGAGAATATTTTTGGCGCCATGGAACAACTCAGAACCTGCTCCATGAGAGTATAATTGACAAAGTAATGAAATACTCTAATTACTCCCTTCTTCAGTTCTTCCGTGACATCAGCGTAATTACTTTTTTAATTAAACATTTATGCGGCTAGTAAATTTCAGAGTTGATAGAAGAAAAACGTGAAGTATAGAGAAGAAAACGTGTACTTCAGATGTGGTAGCGCAAAAATTCTCTCATTGCAAGATAATCGATGGTTTCTTTTGGGGCATCCACTTGACTTTTGAACCTCAACAAAAAAGAATGATGCTGCGAATGTCGGTGCTGTACTTTCGTAGCTTCTGAAGTAAAGCAGATAATCTAGTACAACACTGCATCCACACTTAGCTATTTTATCAGCTTCTGATAAGTGGAAAATGATGATTAGCAAATAAAAGACCTTAGCAATTGAATAAGATTATCAATGTAGTGACGACTTGTTCTAAATAGCAACATATGCTGCTGTGGATAGAAACATCAACATTCGTTTAACTTCGCTCTTTCTGTGTTCTGTTTTTTCACACCGTAAAATATTACTTCTAGGAAACTATGTTATAAAACATATATTTTGCATGAAATAGTACTTGCATATGGAAGCTCACATCCTCAAACTATATGTTTCTCAATCGTTTTCTCTGATCAAAGTTCTTGTGTTAATTTCAACGCGAAGCGTATTACCCAATTTATCTTTGAATTGAACTTTACCTCAATTCACTGACATCTCACCCAGGATTCTGTTGGAAAAGCGTAAATCACTATTTATTTCATTTTGTTGGTTGTGGTATGGAGTGTTATAAAAGCACCCAACTTTGGATAAATTTTGCACTCATGTAAAAATAGTGACAGCCTAACCGAGTTGGTTGACTGGAATTGTTACACTCCTATATACAGGAAATAAAAGGTTTTGAAGCGAGAACATTTCTCATTATGGCGCTACTCAAGACGAGTGAAGGCTGTAAATGGGTTGCTACCGATACGTTTATGCGGAGGATAATTTTATACGTGACAGAAACATTCGAGTAATTACACGCTTACCTGCTTCATTGTTTTAATTAAAAGTAGCCTGATCATTAATCTCTCCATCAGTTACAATTCTTCCTGAAAAAAAATTTCCTGCTTCGTTACGTCTAACACAACACTATATCATGCTTTGCTTTCTTTCATACCTAAAGTGAATATATCCGGAATTGATTATTGCAACTTAATATACAAAATAATAAAAAGGGCAAGTTTCGAAGAATGAACGATGCGAGGGAGGAAATTTGCAGTAGATGCTGATCATGTCATGTGTCAGTGATGTATAGACTTTTCAAATTAAAGGATATCTGCTACTTAAAATGTCATTTTCAGATAATTAGTGGAAAGATGGAATAATCAGAGGCCACTTTATCGCTGTAATAGCAAATGCTTAATCATTATAAATGCAATGTATGGAAGAGCTAGCGTTAATAACATCGCAAAATTGGTAAGAATGCAGTTTCCAATTAAAATCAGATTGACAAAACAATTTTCAATCATTCAAAGAGAACAAGCTTTCCCTTTATCTATTTTAGCATTAATTATCCAGCCTTATTCATCTAAAAGAAACTTGAAATCCCACCTATATCATGCAGTTACTCATTTTGAGAGTCTACGCAGCTATGCCGGTACCTTACCAAAACAGCTGTTTTTGAATAGGTAGCCTATCTTTCGACGAAGGAAATTTTCCACCAAGTCTCAGGGTTCATAACATTGTAATATGCGAGTAGCACTACAAAAAATGTTTTAAGTTCCTTTCACATCACAGAAGGAAAATTACAATTGAAGAAGCTATACAAAGTTGAACGCTTGTTCTGAAAATAATCCCACTTTTCAGCTCAATAGGAGACAGCGATTATACTTGCCTTTCAAGCATGAAACTAATTACAGTAGGTACAACGCAACTCGCTTTTCGTGCTCACAATGACTTAAATAAATTGGACCTATCCGTTTATCGGTTTGCCAGTCATCGGATCCACACGTTGGCCGTATTGATTGACATGAATTGCTTCGTATCGCCTTCCACCCAATAGCCTGTATACGAGTGAAACGCCGAGAACAACACCAAATATTGAGCCAACAAAATATAGAATTTGCTTCCCAGCAGAGTAGCCAGTAGTGGAAGGAGGAATTTGGGGAGGGGCAGCTGAATATCTGACAAGAGGTGACGTTGGTCTGCGACGAGCCGCTCCTCTTGTTCGCCAAAGAGGAACTCCGCCACGATCTAAGAATAGACGAATATTACTCCCCTTCATTTTAAGTAATAATAGATAAAGCTTCTACTGTTCTACCGCATGTTACTAATTCACTAAACTACAAACACAGTTTTTATTCATTTGTCGGGTAAATACGAATAAAACCCGTGCGCAGTTTGTTTCTGCGTTGCTTCTCAAGAACCTTGCTAAAAGTGAATCTTCTTGCTATCTAATATGTACAATTCATCCTGGTATGTTATTTAGATACTTAATGAATAGAGAATTTTTAATATACGTTTCTTCTGTTTCTTAAATAGTTGTAGAGTGTTAGACGAGTAGCGATATTTCCACTACGCTATTTTGCATATTGAATTTTCAAATCTATGTGAGAAAAATTCAACTTATTGATATTAGTTACCGCAGAAAATGTTATAATGAAAGTTTCCCACAATTGTAATGCTCGACCTCGGTTATTTCGTGTTAAATATTTACTCTTTACTTCAATAATGCATTATATTCGGCATTTTTAATAGTTGGAAATGCATCCGCAATGGTAAAATTTAATCCCTGCTACTATATTCCCCTTCAAGTCATTGAGCTAATTTGTTTTATTTTATATATATGCATTCTGACCACGGTAAAACAATCCCCCGGGTGTCTTTTTTGTTCCACATCTCCGTAGAGAGAAGAGATATCATCTCACTGTTCTCAAGTTACTTCTTTTTTGGTGTTAGGCATGCAGAAAAGAAATTTTTTATAAGACTGCATACACAGTAACAGAAAAGTTTACTGAAAATTAGCAGATAACCGGTGATGTCACCTTTTTATGCTGGCAAGCTAAAGACAAATTCTCACTTAAAGGAACGCGGGTCAACAAATGTTCGTTTACATTTTCAACGAGTAGAAGCGTTTATCACTACAGAGCATGCCCAATCTGCTTTAATCCTACAAGAAATTCAAGAAAATTTTTATCTTCAAAACATTCAACCAGCATATGTTAAGTGTGCCCCACCAGTCCGAAACGGCATTACTTAAAAACGAAAGTTACTGTATTTGAATGGGAATTCTCGAAAATAAGCGAATTTTAAAGTGCGGTTGTAGTATTGGATGTAACTTGGGATATCCATTCCAAATAATCCTGAACGCAACAGTGACGCAATTGAGAATTCTTCTTTGAAATAATTCGAGATGGACAGAATATTAATATTTTAAAAAAATAAAGAAAAAGGTGTAATAAACAAATATTTGCATTCAAAAGAAATGCTTGTTATTTGATTCGTATTGGTTGCATAACACACGGTAGCTGCACTTACCGTAGACCCATTGGTAACATCCATTTCAATCACCTAAATAACGCATAGTAAGCAAAATATATTTAGGAATGCAATGAATATCTAAGTAGCATAGGGAATATAAATGAATCCTCATATAAACAAATATTACACTGAAATTGTAAGGAAAATATTCGACAAAGCAGCAGAAAATCATACTAAAAAAATGCACAGTACAATCCTAGACAAATGGACAGACCTCTGGGCAATCATAGGAATGATTTTCAATGACAATTGATTTTAGAGTGTCAAAGAGTGCTTTTGTGGTCTTGATGATCAGAAGGTATTCTTGACATTTCTATTAATAATTCAACATAATAGGCAGAAACAAAAGCCGACGTAAATCACATAAAGATGCAGAACTACATAAAATGAAAGAAAAAAGGGAGTAAAAATATTAAATTAAAGGACAGAGATATACTAACTTCAAATGTACGTCATTTGAAAAGAAAATATAAAAAATTAAACTATGCATCCAGCTAGAGAGCAAAGCTAAGGGCGCTTACAAGTAAGAAAATACTTGAATATACATTTTTGAAAGACTCACTTCAATTTTTCCTTCCCATTCAAATATGCTGGTCATGCCTGGGACAATATTTACGCAAGCAGCTGCCTTCGCCTTTATCAAAGCAGCCGCAACCTGCAAAAATAATAAATGAAACCCATAGCATATATTATAAAGCCTTGTAAAAGGAATGAATCACGTTACAATGAGTTCACCGAAAAAATATCACCGGCTCAGAACAAACCTTTTCAGCTTCGACCACATTTGGGACTGTAACCATGACAACGCTATAAATTGAGAGGGCTTTCGGAGATTTCGTCATAGTAGCAGATGAAAGGAAGGAAGGACAGTAGTGAGGATAAGATGATAGAGATCGATAAGGATATCTCCTCAAAAGTTCTAAACTCAAATACAACTGAAGCACACTTGCCACCGATTTGCAGCGACCAAAAGGCTTGTATGGACAGCCGACACTGACACGTGAAACACGTGTTTCTGTGTTATCAGAGGTTGAAAGAAAAAGTGGTGAAAAGCAACTTACAGAAGCAGTGAGATGTGGTGCGAGCATCAACACTGTTGGAGTAGCCTGAAGTCCTGCCCCTGCGGTATTTCGTGCAGAAGCGACTAGACTGGAACCAAATATGGTAGTACCAGCGAAAAAATGCATACAGATTGGGGAAAAGCGCATTTCTACAATTCGCAAGAAAAAAATGCTTAAGGTACTGGATGTGAAACTTTCGTTGCAGATATCTTATCTACGCCTCTCATTCAGCGTATTAATGTGCAAGGTAAGGGAAGATCTACTCGAGATAGATAGACATCATCGGAGGGCTGTTTCTTTTGACAAGGAATCAAGATGTATACTACAAAAAATTTATGTAAGCTTAATTCTTTCTTGAAGCATTCAAAAACCTCGTAAAACTGAAATGGTTTCTGCCACACGATAGTTATTCATATCATATTATATTGTAATACTGCTTGCAATGTTTTTCATATTCTTGCAGTATTTGTTTGTTTCAGTTTTTGACTCTTTAAAAAACAATTTTAGATGGGTAATGTGTCAAGGCAAGAAGTACCTGCTTGATGCTTATTTTCCATGAATTGTTTTGCTACGAGATTATTTTCTTGGGTGTGGCACAACAAGTCCTACAGCAACTTCAAACAGTTTCAATCGAAGGAGTGTTTTATTCAGTTTAATGTACAATGCTGATTCAAACGTGCTAGTATAAGTTTGTTCTAATATTAAAAATGAGTGTAATACGCGTTGAAACAAGAGTCATTTTTATCTACAATTTATCAGAGTGAGAAATTTCTTGCATGTGGTGGGGAAGAGCAGCCCTATTGAGCTTTAACGTGTCTTATATCTGAACTGTTTTGCGAAAAGATAATGATATCAACAGATACTAAAACATTAAATTTTCTACCATATGGTTCTCTTTCATATATTAATCCGTTTTAGACATTGCTTTAAAATAAATTTCACTTTGTTATAATAGTGCATCAATTATTAAAACACGCAAAAAGTTTGCATATGGATTACCCGTTGAAATTTTTGCGCGATCGCCATAGCCAAAAGCAGTTCATTCTATTTGGATAATTTTAAGCACATTCATTTCCTAATACTTTGAAATTTATATGTAGTCATGTTAGGAAAAGAGACATGTATCAGCTGATTGTAAATCAATCTGCTTTGCATAGATTTTTGCTGAAATTCATCAGAAAAAAGCACTCAAAATATAGCAGTAGAGATTGATCGGAATTTGCTGTTCCTTACAAAAAGTATTACTGGGAATAGTAAATGAAGGTAGTATCCAATAACATTTTTGTCATTAGATATATCAGTATACAATGCTTACCCATCCAACGATTGAACTTTTCCATTGAACATATTCGAATTTTTAACATTTAGCATGGAATGGCAAAGACTTTAAAATTTTATCCTTGCCGTCCGTAGTAATTTAATATAGGAGTATTTGTGTGTAGCATTTTTATCAGAGGTATATATTTTTTAAACATATACTTTACACTGCAATGCGTTATCGATATAGAATTACCTTTTGATGCTTTAATATCTTTGTAGGCAGATAGATTATTTTGCAGGTATTAACATGCCAGATATCCATTCCTTTGCACTCGCCTCTGAGACGCATTAGCATCAACCACTCATATACCAATTTGACATCAGCTGCCCAAATTTCCGAATATTTCTTTTTATGCAAGATTCATCGTGATCTAAGCATTGAAAGCGGGGTACAACAGCGGAGAAAGGCTCAATTAAAAGCATTGCTCTCTTGTACATGGAAATATTAGTATTTCTATGTTTTGGGGGGTACGGTATATTTCATTCTCCTTTACAAGCAATTTCAAATGCTCAAAATTGTGTAAGATCCGCCACCGCAATTTTTTCCGGCTCCATCTCATTCTAATTCTTCTTGTACTAGGCAGCGCTTTTGCATTCTCAGTGACTCCCCATTTGTTCAGTCATGTTCATATTCAACAATATGCAATCCTTCCGACAACGCACGCTGTTACCACTTTAATTGCTACGAGTTGCAATTATTTTTGCATTTTTATCATTATCTAAACTTCCTCGAGACATTTTCATCTGTGTAACAATTATAAAATTGCGAACACCAATTTTAAATAATTGGGTGTATATTATTTTAGCGTGTTTCAAGATTAAAGTAAATTGCTAGCCCGTAATCATTTTTATATTTATTATGAAGTACCCAGAAGTTATGTACGAAGCGATTCGTGATGCATTTGCGTGCACTCAAATACTATCCTAATCACTTCGTTCTTAATTTACTACTACTTCGGGTATCGTTATCATTCAGCTACTCCCGCTTATATCCTTTCAATGCTATTGCGTATTAAACAAACTTACAATTATCTCAATCGTACTAAACAGTAATTATCACAATCTGTTTCCCATACATACATATGAGCCAGCATCGACAAAACTAAGTATGCTCTCTGCAGCAATTTGGGATCATGCACGAGTGGCTTCGCATCAAGTAGAGGCACCTTCGTACAAATTTCTTCACGAAAAGCGTCTATACAGCTTTGCCATCTACTCAAATTGAAGACATAGGCATCCCATACTACAAAAGGTGACCCGTCAGGAAAGGCAGACAGCGGAGGATCCGCTGGCAGAAATCCGTGTGAGGATATTCCGTATATGGAAGGATCTGCCAAAGGATTCACATTTTGTGAGCACTTTTGGGATGCTTGCAAATCAGAAGTGTTATAATCGAGACTGTTTTTTTTCAGAAAACTGGTAGTATTTACTTTCATAGGAACGGCTGCATGCTTATCCTGGAATGTAGTGGAAGATAAATTTATCTTATGGAAAGAGGCGTCCAAAGCATTAACTTTACCGCATTCATCGCTACTAGTGATTGTGTTCTCCATTTGCAGTATCTGCAAAAATAAGTAATTTCTTGCTGTAAATCTGTAGGAATTTGTCTTTAACAAGTCTGCACAGGATGTATTTTGAAACTCATCCAGCAACACCAAAATTTAACTGCTTTACCCTGCCTGCAGCGGCTACTAGCGAAGCTACCATTCCTTCGTAGCAGGAGCCGTTCGTTCTTTTCCCTTGCTAACTTGATTGCTGTGCCTGCGGCAAATTTCGAGTGTCACATTGTCCTTTGCTGCTTTGTGTGATGCTGTCCTCTGACGCTTGTCGAACTTTTGGAAATTGCCGTAACCGCGTATTTGTTCAGAAAAACGCAAAACAATATACAGTAAGGAATTGAGCTTGTTCCTATTTGCACACAGAGAATTAAAACTAGCATAATAGGTTACAGTAGCCACCAATGAAAACAAGTAGCCATTTTTTTGCTCCCGTAAGTGAGATACGATGATAAATGCGAGGAGCATTCTTGTAAATTTGTTCGCATGGAAATGAAATAGCAGATAGCAAAAACTACGGAAAATTAGGGATACTATTAGAGTATTTGTGATGTTTTACCTAAATATTGATTTTGTAAGCGAATGCCCTTTTCCGTAGGTGAAAATTTCTTCCAAGAAAACCATATTTTCTTATGCATTTTTTGGTAGAATAATTACGATACGATCACATTTTATTTTAAAGTGAATTTCTAACCAAAGAGGAAGTTGTTTTGGCAATCATTGCCAAAAAAATACACTATTAGTAGTTAGAACATTTGAAAATATATTGCAGTATTTCAATCATACAGACTAGAAATGCAAGGTTGGGTAAGCGGAGTCTTTAAAATTTTATTTCATGATAAAGAAATCGCTTTTTTATGAAGAGTTTTAGAAACTTCTCTCCTCTTCTTTGATATTTTTGTGATTAAGTTTGAAACAATAAAACCATAAAAACTTTTTGAAATGAACAGGAAACTGTGGCTGCAGCATTATAGAATACATAAATATTAAGATATGTTATGCTTTAAAGCATTAATTGTAACAGTGGTATTGCAGAAAGGCTGAGTGTTTACTTATATAGTTTTTTGTTTACTTTATTATGATTCGTTTTATCATAATTACCTTTATTTAAGCACATAGTTAGGTCATTTCTCCTAAACTATATAAGCTAACAACCAGCAGTTTTCCCATGGATATGGTTGTGGATATTGCCTTTATACAAAGCGAATGCGGACTATTGTAATATACACCGTGTATTAGTGTAAACGCGGTGTTTTCTGTGAGTTGCTCGAACTAGAATGAGTCACGTTCTGCCAGTCGTGTTTTATAGACTTCGGCTGATTATAGTTCTTTTATGCTGTAGGACGTTAAATACTTTATTTCTATTTAGTTGGTAAAGAGGGCGCTTTCTCTAATTCGTACAATGAAACGTAAAATTTATATATATCTACGCTAAGAATTACTGTTTGCGGAAATAAGTGGGGAAATAGGAAAAGTCATTCACTCCTTCATCCATCTACGCTGCAAGAAAAGAACGAAAAGAATAATCCGAATCTCTAAGCTAATACTACTACTCTATTCTCCCCTTCAAAGATCTAAAATAATTGCATCTTGATTGCAGGGAAGTACAGGGGAAAGTATTGTATCTTCGGTGCTGTGCGGCTCGATGTTCTTAATCTTTCCGTTTGAGCATTATTACCACCGGAGCACATAAAATTGTGTTTTACTAGGTGAATTTAAGTGCTGCATTAAATTCGCACACCAGTTATTAAAAGTTTGTTTCAAAAGTACTAGACAAAACGGCAATGAACAAAGCAGTTAAGACAGCACACACCTTTACGAACATTTTATTCGTTAGGACTATACAAAATAAGTATCTCCGCATGGCTCGCAGGAGTCTATATGATACCACACACTAACATTATGTAAATCCTTGCATCTCATAAGATGATATTACTGATTATAGTAAATACTGGAGATACTTCCCAATATAATTTTATAGAGGAAATGCATATTGCAGACGACACAAAATTGGAGATTGGAACTCCGACAAGCCATATGGAACGTCTTCGCTTGTATTATTTTAATCTGCTTTTCCTGTGCTATCTTCATCTGAAATAACAGAGAGGTGCAGAATCATGATGTATTTACATAGGCAACTGCTCAAATAAACTATTCAAACTCGAGTGAAAGATCGAAACCAGCCAAAAAATATGTATATATCTCCAGAGCATTGTTGATTTTCTCAATCTTCGACTTGCTTGGTATTATAGCTGAATAACGTTTTTTAGAAGAAACTGTAAGACACAAAGTGAATATCTCCTGCTTAACTTCTATGTTATTCATTGTTTCTTATTCAATATTAAAATGAAATCCTTTCGCCGATCAATCGAGCGATGGAGCACGTCACTCCAAGGATCTCCGTTTTCTTCCGTAACTCGCTCAGCTCCAATGGATATGCTTACTTCAGTTGAGGAGGCTTCACCGTTTGTCACAGAAAAGTAAGACTTCTTAGTTTTAGGGCAATTAGGATATTTGCTTGTGTTTACCCTGAGATACTTTGCATTCCTTTTGAATAATATCTCAGAAATTCAGCCGGGCACTATGCCCTTCAACATTGAGCCAATAGATGTTTTTTTATTCAGACACTCATACTTCTTTGATTATATAAACTTATTAGGAAATGCAGGAAAAAAGCATATAATTAGCATTCTCTTAGTGAGGTAGTACATGATTGTAATTTATGTATATTTTTTTGATTTTTTAAAAAAGTACTATTGTAAGTCAAGCGCACTGATCGAAGTCGAAAAGCGATTTATATATTCAAAGAAAATAAAAACGCCTATTCATTTACAGATTTCAAATTCCTGTATCCTAACAGAAATTCTTTGATTTTTTTATGACTGCCTAATAAGTAAAGCTGCCGATTTTCCTAAAAGAAAGTATTGCAACTCACATGACATCCTAAAAACAAACCATTGGAGTGTTGAATGAATAAGGATACTAGTCAAATGTTCTAAAAGTAATTCAAAAAACCATTCACCATACGAAATAAACTTATTCTTTTACGTATTGCTCGGTTGCCTATTGCTTGGTGCATTTTGTGTATTGCTCTGCGTAAAGTTTACAAAGTAATTTTTGAAAGACTCTAATCTGTGGATTAAAAACTTTCTCGAGGAGCGAAGCGCAGTTTAAACTATTTGGCATCAAATTTTTGCACTCATAATTATTTATACGCACTAGGATTGCCCGCAATTTCCTATATTTTGTTATGCCATTTAACGTATGATAGATAATGTATTTTAGGTGGATCACAGAAGAGCTCGCAATGTATGAATATCCGCGAATAGCTAGCGGCGAAGGAATAATTGATAAACCTCCAGATGTAGAAAGTAAGAATATGCCTAGCTAAACTTTTAAGAAAATCAAACTGGCTATATGGTTTTACAGCTTACAAAGTTTCTCAATGTCTGAAAAATCGTCGCATGCTTTCATAATCTTTTATAATCAAGAAAGATCTTTTGTATAGTGTTTTCTAGTGCAATTTCTTAAAAACTAAGTGAATGCAAATGTTTCAAAAAATATTTCACCTTCAAACAAAGGCAACTCTAGCAGTATTTTTGTAGATGCATCACCTTCATTTTTAAAACCTTTTGAAAAACACTAATTCTTGTTTTACTATTTAAATTTTTTAGCAAATGAAAAATGCTAATGCAAATTTACTTTTTGTATTAAAACAATGCAAAATTTAGCAATTAATTCTTGTTGTGTAATGTTTTAAATCAAAAATAAATTCATTTTTATTTAATCACAAGGAATTGTATTATAGTTTTTTTTGAGTTACTTGTCAGTTATGCAAAAAAAAAATCCTTTTTTTACTTGTATAAAGTACGTAGGCGCTAACAAAAAAAAATATAATATACATTATGTTGCTAAACAAGATGTTTCTGTAACAACGAATGTTGAGAATTTTGAAATAGAGAAATTATTCTCTAAGAATAAAGTGGCTTGTGTAATAATTGCAAAAAGCTGTTGCACTTTCTACCAATATTTTTCCAGCAGTAATACCTTCTTTTAGGTAACTTCAAATACCCTACATTTTTGTTTATTTATTGTTTTTAAGCAAATTCTCCTACATTGGGAATGTTTGAAATTGGTTCTGACTACTCAAGTGACGAAACACTGGCTGTTGTGGATTTAAATCAATATAACTTGCATGATATTTCTTCACCCAAAGAGGAAACGTTTCTTCAAGCTTTGAATTCTTTTAGTAAAGAGCGTACGCAAAAGCTATCACCCATAAATGATATTTCTTCTACCGAAGAGCTATATACTCCAGAAATCCATGGCGCTACTCTTGTTTGGTATTGTCATTTTAACTTAACATATTACTTTATTGCTTTTAGAAAATAAATAAAAATAAAAACGCACACATTAAAAAAATACAGCCCTTGTTTTTAGTATTTTGGCTTTATTAAATTTAAAGTCAAATCATTACTTATTGAATAAAAAATTAATAAATCCATAAACGCAATTAAAAAAAATGAATAGAATATAGGAATTTATTAGATAAATTTTTTAAATAGTAATTTTTATTTTTGATGTATTAATTGATAAATAATGACAAAATACTTGTCATTTTTTATTACTTTTTAAAATAAACTAAAAAATATAACAAATATTCACAACAAAATTAATTTTTCACATTGTCTAATTAAATTATTGGTTTGAGTTTATTTTAAGATATTCCTAATACATATGCAGGAAGATTTTCTGTCACTCAAAATTTATAATAAAATATATTGTAGCATGACGCAAATTTTTTATAAATGTTTTTTTGCCATTTTTTGCAGTGTCTTTGTATCTGAAATAATTGAAAATAGAGGATATACTATAACATATTGTTATCCAAACGAATATTTGGAACTTTTTAATAAAGAATTGTCTTCACTATTTTCTCCTGAGGTTTGTATAGTAAATTACTTGTAATTTATAAAACATAAAATATAGTTCTATACTATTTTCATGTATGTTTAGAAACAAATTTCTCTGTGAAAATACAATATGTCTAGTATATTTCTATTTTTAATATAAATGTTAAAAATATTAGTTGTACTACTTTTTTGATTTTCCAAATACATGTAAATAATAAAGAAATTTAACTACAACACAGCAATTGTAAATACTATGTAATATTTATAACAAACCTTACAAAAGTTACTCCTTACAAAGGACGTAATATTTATATTTATTGCATAGCACTTTAGATCAATTTTTTGTTTTTTCTGAATTTTTTGTTTAAATAATATTTTTCTGCTTATTATTGTTTTTAAATTTTGTGGTTTTCTAATTTTTTATTACTAAAATATTTTAGTACAGTCATCATCTAGAGATTTTGATATATCTTTATATTCTTTTTGTTTTATGCAAAACATTTTAAAGCATTTGTTTATATTAGAAACAAAAGCTGATTCGACTGTATTTCTATTTTTATTCAAAAAATAAATATGTGCACCATGCAAGCCTAACTCTTTATTGTAAAAAACAATTTCATAAGCAATAGTTGTTAATTTTGTTTAAACAAACTATAAAATTGCGTATGAACATGTGCTAAAATAATTACAAAACTAAACACAAAAATTTCAATGTTTAATTAATTTAATATTACTTGCTACATTTTTTTAAATGTTTTTTTTATAGTTTAATATTTGGAAAAGTTGTACAACGTCATGGCAGTTCAGTATTGCTAATATTTTACCATGGGTTTCAAAAGGCTTTCTTTTACCAACTTTTATTGATGCTCATTTTGATTTTTCTTATTTTATAGTTCCATATAGTAATGAAAATTATTTATATGGTATTAGTTGCTACGCAAAATCAAATGTAAGTTTATCTAAAAAATTTTGTTTTACAAAAGTACACAAAAACATGTTTAAAAAATGAGCATGGCTAAGAGGCCCGATATTGTTCAAATAAAAACATTAAAATTAAGACAAAATTAAATGCACAAAATTTTATATAATAATATATTTGTAAAAGTAGTATCTGACTAAAAAATTAAAGTATATGGAATGTAATATGTAGATTTGCAAAAGCATGTTTTTATTTATAAAAAATTAAGCCAAGAAAAGGTAAAAAATAAAAATTTCGTAATTAAAAAAATTAAAAGCAAAACAATTCTATGGAATTCTTTAATGAAATATATAAAAATAAGCTAAACAAAATAATATTACTACAAAAAATATCAAGTTTGAAATTTGAATGTGTGCTAAAATTAATAGTAATACTTCATTTGAATTTTGATATAGTTAGCGTTACAAATTTTAAACTATTGCTATTTTAATACTATGTTTTAAAACTTTATTTTGTTGGCATTAAATAAGATAAGATTTGTTTTAGCCTTTATTTAATTTTTCTTTTAGCTATTAAATAATTTTATTTCAATAAAAATAAGTTTACGTATAAATTATATTTAAATATTTAATTAATATGGGTTTATAATAAATGAATTTATATTTTATTTTTAAATATTTTTTGTAAATAAAATATGGACGGTTGATTTTATCTTACTAATATAAAAATTTTATTTATTTTTACAATACGTAAATTAGTGCATGATTTTATAACTATAGGTGCATATTTTTAAAAATAAAATATTTTAGTATATTTCATTTCTAAAATATTAGTTATTAAATAAAAGACTGTATTTTATAATTATTATTCTAATATTATTTTTTGCTTAATGTTGTAAAAAATTTTAGTAATAAATGTTTTTTTATTAGAGTAAAAATAATTAATTATCTATATTTTACTTTATAAGCATTATTTATATTTTTAATTTAATATTAAAAAATTAAACAAATTGAACAAATTAAATTTTTAATAATTTAAGTTATATAAATCCCAAAATATATTTTTTGTTTTGGAATTTTTACAGATACCGGCAAATGCAACTACCTCCGGACCCTGCCGGCAAAAAGTAGTTTCTATTCTTTTTCAGGTAAAATATACATAAAATTTTAATGAAATGTTTTGAATGCTTGAAAAGCAGTCAAAAAATGTTATTTAAAAAATATTAACTGATAAATTGTAAATAAAAATATCAAAAAAGCTAAATGTATATATAGCATGCTAAGTTACAAAAAATTAAAAGTTTTAATTCTCACTATTAATACACGCTTTAAAAAACTGGTATTAAAATAATAGTAAAAAATATACTTGTTGTTAAAAGAGTTGAATGCATAGCAGTAATAAATAAGATAAACAAATAAAAGCAAAAATAAAATTGGCAAATTTTTAAGTATTTGTTATTTACTCAAAGAAAGTAATAACTAGCATTAAATACCAAAAGCAAAAACTTAATTATAGAAAGCATACTAAGTTTTTGTTTTTGTTATTTATTTTAGTACAAAATATTTTAAAAACTAACAATTGTAGCAGTAGTAAATAGCATTAAAAATAAAAAATATTAATATTAAAAAAGTTATTTATTTATAATGTCTTTAACAGACACCTTTTTGGGGTATTTTATTAGATCAACTAGCCCCTGTTGTCCAAACATTTTTTCAGCAACATGAAGCTTACAAGTAAAATAAATTTTTTAAAATAAAATTGATTATTTTTTTGATGTGCTATTTTTAATTATTTTTGTATTTCTATTATAATAAAATTTTAAACATTAAGCTTATATAAATTTGGCTTGTAAAACTTCATAAAAAATTTTGGAATTAAAATTCAAGGCAAAATTTTTATTGCAAAAGCAATAATAAATTAATAACATATTTGCTGCTTTAAGCATTAAAATATTTATCAAAATAAACTGTAAAATGCCAAAAATATTTAACAGGTTGTTTTGCTAGTAGAAATTAATAAGATTAGTTGATTTTGTTTTTATTTAATTATTTTATATAACAGCATATAAAAAATTAATAGAGCTTGTTTTAAATAATTTAAATTTTAAAATAAATTTTTTTTAAATGCATAAAATACGTAAAAGATAATATTAAAAAAGAATATGTTTCATTGAATTTAAAGAATTTAAAAGAACGCAATATAGAGTAAAATATAACTATAAAATAATATGCATGTTTTATACTTGTATACAATTTTAAATAAAATTACAAATTAAAAATGGCACTTAAACTTTATTGTAAAAATTGTAATTAATTACAATATACAGCCGTTTTATTCTTATACTATGCTAAATATTTGTAGAGAATTGCTCAATTTTAATTTTTAATTTTTTTTGTACAGTACATGCATTTTGTCATTATTCTTTGAGCAAGTCAACAAAACGTTAAAATTTCATAAAGTAAGAAGAGTTATAATACTTTTTTATATATTTTAAATAAAATGTTAATATATATTGTTTTTATTGTTTAAAATTGCAAATTGAATTACTTTGAATTTTTTTATATTGAAAAATATGCGTAATTTATGTGTTTATTTAATTAACATTTTTATTTTGAAAAATATTTAGTTTTTGAATTTTATTTAATGCAATACCAAAATATACAATATCTGAATTATTTTATTTTTTTTATTTATCATTATTAGTTTTCATATAATGACTTGTATTTAAATTTGGAAGCAAATTTGCCATCAATCTTATTTTTGATGAAACCGGGTAAAAATTCCGTCAAAATGTTTAACCCATCAATAAAATATAATACTAGAAAATTTTTAATTGTGGTAGCAATAATAGCTTATAGAGCATATATATTTGTAAATTTTTTATAAAATAAACACAATGAGTATGTGCTTAAAAATAAAATGTAAGAAATAGCAATAAAATAATAAAATGCAAAGTAAAAAATTAAATGAGGAACATATAACGCAAAATAGAAAAATTATAAATCAAAATTTTTTAAAAATATCACGCTAAATTCATAAATATCCTTAATATTTAAATTTTTATAACATATTTTTAGTAATTATAAAAAACATTTTTTACGTGAATATGATAAATATACAGTTCCAGTGCATATGTTGCATTTTTTTATAAAAAATAATTTTTAAAAAGCAAAAATAAATATATAATATAAAATATTTGTAAATTCTCTTTGCAATAAATATTTTATTTTTACTTAATTTCAAAGCAACTTTTTTAATATATGATAATGTAAATAAATTATTTAGGAATTTATTTTTTTAACAAAATTTTCTGTCTTAAAGCTGTTTTTTGTGACTATGACAATTTGATTTTTTCAGCTAATTTACTAATTTTATTAAAGGGATTATTGCTGGAATGTAAAATTATAGTTGTATCAAGTAATATTTCCCGCGTTTCCTCTGCTGTCTTATCCATTTTGTCATTGTTTCCAGGTATTTGAACGTTGCATGATACTTTTCTGTGTATTACATTATATTTCTATAATTACATTAATTTAATTTATAAAGTGCAAACTAAAATGTTTTTGATATTTGCTAATATTTTATAATTGTGCATAAAATTTTTTGCATGCATTAAATAATATAAAAATGGGCAACTTTTGAGTTTTAGCATGGTTTAATTTTGTTTTTTTAATTATTTTTTAATAAAGTTTTTTATTAGGCTTTTTAAAAACACACTATTAATATTTTCTACAATCTCAAATATGTAGCATTTATTTTTTCTAAAAATTATGCAGCTGCATTAAACTGCGGATATAATAGTATTGGATTTCAATCTATGCATTACAAATGGCGCAGATATGGTTTTCCATTTCATCTGTTTCATTCTAAATGCGTGCTCATTCCATTTGCTACAGTTGCACTTTTGGTAAGCAGCCAAAAAATTATAAATAAAAACAAATTTAATTAAAATTTTTTAAATAAATACTATTGTGCTTACACATTAATAAACAGTAGAATTAACACATTTCTAATAAAACATTGTAAAAAAAATATAAAAATAAAATAATGCATAAAAAATGTTTTCGATTAAAACAAAAATTATTTTTGCATATGATTTTATATCTATTTATGTTTAGAATTTATATTTTTATGTATAATCTACTTAAATTATATTAAATATGTTTTTCTGATATTATAAATATTTTTTATGCTATTTTAATAGGAACACTTAAAATCAAAATCAGGATTTTTTATTGGAATTTCACGTGCATCAATAAATGAATTTGAAAATTTGAAACCGCATATAATTGGTATATTTAAATAGCTACTTTAATTTATGATAATTAGTATAAAAAAAAAAAATTTTATTTGGTCCTAAATTAATTTTACTCCAAAAATAATGCCTTGATAAAATTATTATATTTCATAGTAAACAACATTGTACTTTTATTGTTAAAACTATAGTAATCAAATAATATTTGTTTGTATTCAAACAAGTAATTTTTATTTAATTTTATTATTATTTTATTATAAGCAATTTATTAACATTATTTTAAAAATTAAGATTTTGTATTTTTTTATTTGTACATAAAAATTTTATATTTTTAATAATTTAAAAATTATTTTAACTATTTTATTAAGCGTTTAGTTTATAAATAAATTTTGTTTTTAAAAAAAAGTAACATTTTATGCATATTTGAAAATATCTTAATATAGTTTAATTATTGCTTTATAAATTTTATAAATACAAATTTTTTGTAGTATCACTAAATATTGGAATAACAGCTGTTGCAAAAAAATAATAGTTTTTTATTTTTCAATTACGCATTTTAGTTTTTGTTTGCTTTAACTTTTTATAGTGGACGCAGATACTTTTCAACTTACTTTTTCTGGTGCAAATTTAGCCACACTCTTACAGCTAACACCCGGAGAAAACAAATTTGTCAATTTAGCAAGCCAAGTTAACTTTTTTCAATAATATACACTTGTTTAAATATATGTGCTTTATTTTTCAAATATTATATAAAATAAATTCGGTTATATTTTAAATATTTCTTCGCTTTTTTAATCAAATTTTATGATTCACATATTTTTACTAAAATCGTAATTTTTCATATGTAAAAACTATTTTTAATATGAATATAAATAAAAAATTTTATTTTAAATAAAACACTTTATAAGTTGCAAAAATATTACGTACAAAATATTAAAATAATAAAAGGCAAATTAGTAAAAACTATTGTTTATATAAATTATTTTTTTTTACTAAATTTATAATATTAGTAATAAATGCAGTAAAAAATAGTATGATATGTTGTGATATATTTTTTAAAATATTTCTATAATTAAAAAATTAATTAAAACTGTTGATTTTTTTAATTATAGAAATATAAGCGTTGTGCAATAATGCAAGAACGATTGGCTTCTAATAAAAATGGAAAATTTTTGAAACATTTTAATACGGCAAAAAATGCCGTCTATCAATCAATTTATGGTAAAGCAAATAGGAAATTGAATTGATTATTGTTTTTTTCAAAAATAATATTGGCTTTGAATTTACGTTTTTGAAAATGAATCAAATTGTGCTGCAAAACAAAATTTTTTAAAAATTTACTTTGAATTTTTAACCATTCAATCAAAAGTTAGATAGTATTCAATTTTTTTGAAAGTAGAAAATAAAAAAACGCTATTTTGTTTACAATAAAATATATTAAAAATACCTTAACAGTGCAAATTTATTTTAAACATATTATATTTTTTATTTTATTAACTTTTTTGCACATAGTATAGATAAAAAATTCTTTAAAATATTTCTTTACTTTTTGTAGTAAAATTAGTCTATGTATATTTGATATAATTTTTTACTTTCTTATTTATGTAATATATTTTTTTTTAATGCTTGCAACTTTTTGTTAATTTTAATTGCTAACTTTTTAATTTACGCATATTATTTATACAGAAAATATGTGGCTTTCTCGATCATGGATTAGTGTAAATACAATACGAGAGCGATTAAAAAAACCTTCAGATCCGAAAAAATCTTTGCCACAATTAGAAAAGCATCAAAAAAAGTATTCTTTAAATTGGTTGAACAAACCAGAAGAAATTTCATCAAAATTAAATTTATCTTCCAACAATGATGTTATTCTTTCTAAATTGGCTTCTTTTCCTTTTAGTAGTTTACATTTATCAAAAAAAGAAAGACAACGCGTTAGTAATATTGCTGATTTACCGTCACTATCAGAAGTGGTAAATAAGACTGTTTCCTCTTCACCTTTTCCTCATCATTCAAATTCTTTTGCAGAAAGTGAGGCCGCTGGAATTTCTTCTACCGAGAGCGAACTATCCACTACTAAAAGTGTATGCAGCGATGATGTGGCAGAAATAATGGCACGTATGTTTCAAAACAAAGAATTAAATGGCAATATCTCATCTGTAAAGGACATAAAAGAACACAAACAAGAAAAATCGGACTCTCCTCAAAAGGATTTTTTTTTTTCAATTCCCAGCAGTGGTAAATGCGTATTTTCTTATGCTTGTGTGTACATAAAAATAATTATTTAGAAAAAATATATACAATATTCAAAATGCATAATTCAGATAAAAAGTTGGAACTATAAATTAAAAAAAACTAAATAAAAATATACAGTAACAAAGCTATACCTTTAAAAGTATTTTATGTTTTTATATTTTATTTTAGCTAAAGAACAAAATAAAAAAAAGTTGCAATACTTTTGTTGTAAATGAGCACTATTAAACATGTATAAATTTAAAATACCATAGAATTAAAAAATTACGTTATTCCTTTGTTTATGCTTTTTAAAAAATTTGCAAGCATTTTTATTATAAAAATATTGTTTAATAAACTAACTATTTATTAAATTCAAAATATAATTTACATAATCTCTGTGCTATTTAGCATCTAAATTATCCAATAATGCCGCATTGGATACTTTTCGTTCTGCCTTTTGGATTTATTTTGAAAAATTAACCGAGTTTGTTTATTTATGCATGTGTTAATATGTATTAGTTAATTAAGTATATAAAATTAATGTTGAAAAATTTGCATATTCCTGCAATTTATATAAAATTATTATATTATATATTATTATAATGCTAAATAAGCAATCAAATTAATATATAAAAACCAATTTTTTCAAAATAGAAGCAAAAGTTATTATAAAATTCATTCATTATATTGCACTCTGTTTATTACTGGAGTAAATAAAAGTTGCTAATACATTTTATAAATTTTATAGATTCATAAGTTTTTAAAAATAAAAATAGCAAACATATATAAAAAAATAAAAGCTTAATTTTATTTATATTAT
Source organism: Cardiosporidium cionae (assembly GCA_015476325.1). Lineage (NCBI taxonomy): Eukaryota > Apicomplexa > Aconoidasida > Nephromycida > Cardiosporidium > Cardiosporidium cionae. The sequence goes on from JADAQX010000001.1 coordinate 186,369, forward strand.
AGATTTTGCAAATTTACTTAGCTTGATAACTTTTTTAATAAGTAAAATGTATTTATATTAGATTTTTTTTGTTATATATGTTGTAAATTTTTATTTTGTAATAAACATTTTACACTATAATTTTACTTTATTTGTATGATGAAAGCTTATAATTGCTATTTTATTAAATTAAATGTTAATAAAAAATTTTGTAGAAATTATAAACAACATTTTTGTATACAGTTTTAGCAGATAAAGCACAAAAAAAAAGGAAAAATCAATGGTTTATAACTTATAATACTTGAAAAATGCTATTTAAAAGATTTATACTTATTTTAGACGACTTGCAACTGCGGCTGGTAGGGAACGTCATCAATCGGAGATTTTTTCTTGTTTAGAAGACAAAGATTCAATTTTAAATATTTATGATATAAAATGGCTAAAATTGTGGATGAAATGCCATAATTTTCAAACGTGGATACATTCTCATCATTTGCCGGTTCATAAAGATTCTGAAGTTCATTCTACTAATGATAGCACAAAAATTATATATTCAAACGGAGATGAATATATGGGAGAATTAAAAAGTGGATTAAGGCATGGAAACGGAGATTATATCTCAAAAAGTGGTTTTATGTAAGAAAAAAATAAAATAAATACATTTTAAAAATTTCTTACTCCAGTAAAATTTATTTTAATATATTAATGCAAAAATAGTTTGTGGGTCTTAATAAAACATTTTATATTAGAGTATTTATTGTTTATTTTTAGCAGAAACTGTATTTACAGAAAATCTGTGGCTACTCAATGTACTTAAAAATTGGTTATAGTGTAATTCTATTTGGCTTTGCTTTTTGTATTATAAAAATTTCACTGTTTATCCTTTGTTATGCAGATACCAAGGTCAATGGAAAAATGATTCACGGCATGGTCATGGTGTCATGAGTAATTCTAATGCTTCTATTTTGTATGATGGTCAATGGAAAAACAATAAAAAGAATGGAATGGGGCATTCCTATAACCAAGGAGCCAAATATTGGGGTCAATTCGTGGATAATGCATTTGAGGGAGTGGTATGTATATCAATACATGACATAATTATTTTAATAAAACTTACATGAGTGTAATATAAAGTATTTAATAAATTTTTTAAAAATATGCCCAAAATTACATTCAAAAATAATTTGGATGTAATTTTGCTTTCTATGCTTTTATTTTTTTCCTCATAGTTTTAAATGCCACATTTTATGCAATTTATAAGCATAATTGCTTAGCTCAATTAAGCACTAAATGTTTTTAATGAGTTTTTCCTAAATTTTGTATTATACTTTTTGTATGCAATGTTAGATATTTTTTAATGCGTTGCTAATTTTTTATACTTATTTTATTTAATTGTTTTGATAAGTTTGATGCTTATTTATATATATTAGGGTACTTATATTGATCGAAATGGCAATGAATACGCTGGGGAATTTAAAGATGGAAAATGCCATGGAAATGGAAAGTTACAGTTAGCCGATAGTCAAATTTTTCTGGGAGAATGGCAAAATGGAAAAATGAATGGAAATGGAAATCGTATTTTTGATAGCAGTCATATTTACTCTGGAAGCTTAAAGGTATCATTTTTTGAAAAAGAATGTATAATTTAACTCTTTCTATGAAATTGAAAAAAGGGTACAAAGTAAAGTGAAAAAGCCACCCAATTTTAATGGAATATCTGCAAGTTTATAATAAAATTTAAACGTCCCAAAATCAAGAATATTCCATGTAAAATACAAATATGTTTCATGAAATGAAATAAACAAACGCTGTTTTTATTTATTCAAAAATTTGACTGACTGCTTAAACCTTTAAAAAATTAAGCCAAGATTAGTATTAAAAAATTTGTAGACAGTCTTATTATAATCCATTGATTGAATATACTATATTTAAGGTTTAATTAATTTTTATTTAAAAACTTTAAACACTTTGCTCGCATTTTGGGTTTTTATAACAGTATTCAAATAGCTGTTGCATTCAATAGATAATATTGAACTTAATTCTTTGATTTTTATTTGGCAACATAATACCTTCGAAACTCTTGCTTTCATTTTGCATAGTTATTTTACATTTTTTGATTTAAGTATATTTTTTTCTAATTGAAGATTTGGTTTATATATAGTGCGTGGTGCTATTATAATGATTTTGTTATTTCTTTTGTTATATGGAATTTTGGGAATCTGTGTGTTCTCTTTATATTTCTTAGGCAAATAATGCTTTGTTGATAAGCTCTTATCTTTCATTTTTTAAGCTAATACTAGCTATCTTTCGTGTTTATGAAGGAAGGTATCCCGGACGGATTTGGCCTTATGCTTAATATGGATCAATCGTATTACGAAGGCTTATTTCAAAATGGAAATCGCCATGGCCATGGAATATTGACAATACCTGCTACACTCTTTAGGCCTTCAGATATGGAGGAAAGAGACAAATGTGTGTGGGCACCCAAAGCAGTGCTCAGTACAGAGCAACCGCTAGCAGACGTTTCTTTGTCTCTACATCCGGAAAAAGAAACACTTCAAGCAGAACTAGACACAAGTCAGCAAGGCATGGAAATAATTCAGCCAGAAAACAAGGCAATATTACAGCAGCAAGGAAACTCTGCATTGCTCCCTTCTATAGAAAAGGAGGCCACAGTAGAGACAAACAAAGCGGATCCTTCCCTGGTTTGTCCAATTCCAACCGTACCTTCTCAAGGTACAAATTTAATTGTCGAGGGCACTTGGCAAAATAATGAAGCAAATTTTAACTCAGAATGGTTGGTTATCTTCCCTAATGGGGATAAATATTCAGGACAGCTCGCTTTGACCCCTTTGGAAAAAGATTGGAAAAACTCTAAGAGTGATTGGAAGCGTGCAAATTCAGAAAATACAATTTTTGTCTCCGCCCCCTCTTGTAGAGTGGTTTGTCCTCATGGCTTTGGTGTAAGCAAATTGGCTGAATCTCAGGAGATGTACAAAGGGAAATGGGAAAACGGGATGCGACATGGAGAAGGCGTGAGTTGTATTATAAATTATGAAGAGAAATAGTAGCGTAGGAAAATGAGAGGCTAATGGAAGAGTTGCTGTAAAACGCACATATTATAGAAAAAGCATATATGGAACAGCCAGATCAAAATGATTTGTTGGATTATATAGGAAAAAGAAAATGATATCATTTTATTTAATATAATCTTACTTTCATGTCAAAAGCGCACTGAAGCAAAAATACTACATACTTTTGTGTGATACTTCTGAATGGTTTATACAACGAAGTGGCGTATTGAAATGGAGTGAAAAGCTTGAAAGATAAAATTATACACTTTGGCAGGGTGCTAAGAGTTAGTTACCTTTGTTCTTGTTTTTAAGATGTTGCTACTTCTTTCTTAATATTTCTCCTTCTTTTATGGGTGCTTCGTAGAAGTTTCAAGCTCCTCTCTAATGATTTTTTAAAAACTTGTTTTGAGCCAAATGTACACTAAACCGTTTGCAAACTGTTTTTATTATTTATTATGAGTGACTCATCATATGTTTTATCATTGCTTCGTGAATTCATTAACGTATTTTTACTGTGTATATATAGGAAAGTGTCGAAAGTTCAGGAGATCATTACATAGGAAGTTGGATGAATGGATACCGACATGGCCGTGGTCAACGAATCCTCGCAAATCGAACTGTACAAAGTGGAATTTTTGAATTGGATGAATTTCAAGAAATGCTTCATGCTTTACCCAAGGGGAGTGATGAAAATCACAACACTATTCTATCAGATTTTCCCTCTTCATTTTCTACCTTAGAAGATTCCATCTCAAAACTAAATCATGCTGAAAGTGATTCATCTGCAGAAATTAAATCATTAGAGAAGAAAAATTCAATTTCTCCACCTAATCACCCAATGAATTCAGCACCCCTTAAACGATTTACTGCATTTTGGAATTATCCACTAAGAGCCACTCTATTCCCAAATACTCCTTTTTTCAGTGATGAAGAGCTGCCTTATTCTGAATCAGCAAATGAGCGATAATTGAAATAGAAAAATATGGAGCCCTACAATTAAAAAGTTTTCACTTGAAGCATTATAAGCAGCAATTAAAAACATGCCTGCAATTCGCAGCATCTACCTATATAATTTGGAAATCGTAGATAATGCCATGGGGGTTTTTAAACAGAGTTTAGAGAATACGAATTATAAGTTTCCCTCGTCATTTCTCCATAAAAAAGAGTAAACGCGTTGTAAATAATTTTTCAAACGCATCCAAATTTTGGCAGCATTTTGCTCTGTCCATAGCATTCTTCGATAAAAAGCTTGGAAGGGTTGCAGATATTAAAAAATATTTTTATGGAAAGTGCTCGGGAATATGTTTTGGCTTGAATATCATATTCTTGTATTAAATGTCTCTACATTCATTTTTAATTCTAGGTTTTTTACCTTGCATTTTATTCCCTTGCATCGCATCAAGTTATACAGTTGGCTCAAATATACTCAGGAAAAGTGCTCTCATCGATCTATGTTTCTTTACTTCTGGCTTGATTATTTGTTTTGGCTTTCAAATCAAATTAGCAAAAGCATTAAAACGAATGAGAACATCTCAATTTCTCAGCCAATATTTTTATAGCATATTTTTAAAGTAAAATGATAGTTTCTAAGTAGAATTCGGGGAAATGAAATTATGAAAACACCATAGTTAAATTAAAAATGCATTTTTAATTTTTGAATATAAAAATCCTGTAGATCGTTTTTTAAGCGTCACAAAACTTCAAAATACATCCATATTTAAAGCAGGATGGATGTACGTCTATAATATTCAAAAACTTAATGCATGTGCGTCTCAGTGCATAACAATTCATAAAAAAATGTTATGGCACAGAAAATTGGGCTGAGAACATAAATAATACTCAGAGAAAAATGTATTCCGAAAATACAAGACAATAAAACAATTTTGTTAAGAAAACGAAGTAACCCCATAAAAACTTCTTTAAGCATAGACATATATGCTTTAACGTATATAAAAGTTGGTTTTTGTTTTATTGTGTTATATCTAACTAAAGAGAGCCTTAAGCCATTTTAAAAAAGAGATGCAACAAGTTTGAAACCTGCTTTTATCAAAAGAATGCGTGATGCTTTCAGAAAATAATAAATTTATATGAGCTTCAAAATATGAAATATTATGACACTTAGAACCTATACGCGGTCCTAACTTTTGGCAGATTAAACATTCCTACTGTGTGTACTCTTTATATAAAAGAGGAATGAATTTAATACCGAAATAGTAATGTGCTTTATACAAACTTTTATTTTCCGCCTAAAAGAAGAAGATGCAACAACAGGAAGACTACTTTTTCATTTTATCGTCCTGATAAAACTTATACGTATTTTCAAGCAAATCCGAAGGAGCATTTTCAAAAATATGGATTATAAAAAAGGAAAAGTAAGATGACACAGGAGAAATAAGGAAGTACATATTTTGAATATTTTCTATTGAATATAGGCGATCTAACGATAATTGATTGAAGAATGGCATATAAGCGGAGATATAACTAATAAAAAAACCAGCGGTATTTATTTTTATCCTTTGGAATGTAAAATATATCTATTCTTTGTCATGTTTACCATTTTATTTCTCGTTTTGTAACGACTATTTATGAACGCTAATAAAAGTATTCTGGAGGTTAAAATATGGAAAATCGGATGACAAATCATCAAAAATATTGACGGAATCTAGAAATACACACGTGGAATTTAAAAACAAAATGTATACATGAGGGTGCAATGGTGCAAAACACTTTTTGTATTCATCATTGATTGCACAGAATAAAATTTTTATTTCCATGCCATCTCAGCGATACATTTTCTTCCCTCTGCTATCCTCTCTACATTCATCGTTTAATTCCTGTTATGTAATCATTATCTCCCCCATTCGCCTCTACTCCGTTCATGTTTTCTTGGTGTTTTCCCCCTTTCTCCATGCGTTTCATTTCCCATCCCTCAAAAGAGGGACCATTATTGCTGCTACAAAATTTCCTTTACGTGCTATCAAAAATAAAAGACAACGGACAAATATCACCATGAAATGTCCAGAGAATGACAAAATTTTCACCAAGAAGATTCTTCTTTTAATAAAATGTGAAAAGTAGCAACTTCACTTATTCTTCTTTTGCATAGCAGCAGCTATTCCATCAGAAAATAAAGCATAGCAAAAAAGAGACTACTGTTGAAGATACATTTCTTCAAGACTGAGGAGATGCGTACAAACCTCTCCTAATCCATGTTTCCTCTTTCTACGTTTGCATCAGCAAATTTGCCTCTACACCCCTACCCTTGATAAAAATGTGCTTTTACACAAGAAAAATCGAAAAAGAAACGAAGAAAACTCAAAAAAAAATTATCGGATTCCGACTCCCTTTGGTGAAACAACGCGATTGGGCTGTACATATAAAAAAAAAAGTGCAAAAATAAAGAGCGGCAAAGCAATCACGAAAAATGAACCATGCTTGAACTGTAGATTGCGAGCAAGTTAAGAGATATTCACTAGGAAAAAAGGGCAATGATAGCATCCTATGCGAGTGAAGCAGAAAAATTTAGAGAGAAGCATAGCAATCTCAACTCAAGATAAAAAAATGCTCCTCTCTTCCCTAGGAAATGGATAATAGGCTTCCAAATTAAGAGCACAGAGAAAGAAAAAATGAAATAATTTTTTTGTCAACTCCATCTAAAGACAGCGTGACTACACACAAGACGAATTTCAATTCTTAAACTGTGTTTTTATACAAGAAATAAATATATCCACAAAATCACGTTTCCGTCGTTCCCAATCAAAATCACTTTCAATAACATCTCTATTAACAACATTGCCAATTATCACCTCCTTCGTGTACTCGCTTTAAATAGAGTTCACTACTTTTAGCTTACTTGAACTATCCCGTAGTTTCTTTATATCTTATAGAAGCATGATTAGCAGTATTAGCGTTGTTCTCTGCGTAGAAAACTGCTATGTTTTTTTTGCTAAGTTACTTTACGGCATAGAACCTACACAGTGTATCCAACCACAGAAAATCTCTCCTTTAGTTTTTTTTCTTATTCATACTCTTGTCTTGTATTTACACAAGTGTCTCACCGAGAACATATTCCCCATTCCAAATGCTTTCCCAAGAGAACGACGATTCTCTGCCTTTTCATCACATAGTGATTTCTCAACTAAATAGCGGCGGCCAATATCTACACCTGCACCACTATATTTACCAATTTGTGTACGTACATCCTCACGTGAGACAGCCATAACTGAAAACGAGCATTGAATGTACAGAGGCAAAATGAAAAAAAATGAAAAATCAACTTTATGAAAAACAATGAGGAGCAAAAATACAGTAAACATGCCAAAGGCAGAAAAAATCGCAGCAATGCAAGCAAAACAGAATTTCACTATAAAAAAATTAAGAGCTATTGTACGTTCAAAAAATTACCCTATCCAATGCAATGAAAAAGATTTAGAATACCGATGTTTCATAAACATACATATGAAATCATTTCTATATAAAGATATTTGAGAACATGTCAGCAAAAATGCACGGGATACCTCTCCTTCAAATTAGCAGCAATGCGGCATTTACAAGAAAATTAAGCAGAGAAATGAGTGATGAAGAAGTCAATGTAAAATAAAGAGAAATATACAGAGAGTCAAGCACATTCCAAGTCCGTCACTTTTTGACTAAAGTTTCTTTGTGCCCATAACAATAAAAAGAAGCAAGGAATAGAGAGAATAGAGATATTTTAATCTTCTATTGCTTGATACAATCCAATCTATTTTTTGTGATTGGAACGTAAAAACGTCCTCTTTAATGCTTGTTTCTTCTTAAAGTTCAATTTAACTACCCAAATCCACGAAATTAATTGAATACCTTTTAAAAGATCAATAAGGCTTTCCAGTTCACAATCACCAGGATCTCCATTAAATTCTTTAATAAGAATTCCATTTTCTGGGTGAAGCTATAAATAATCAGATAGAAACAAATCCTACTTTATCCAGCGACAAAAAAGAGGGATAAATTGACACTGTAAAACTAAATAAATTATGAGAAATTACAAGCTAAATGAAAAAGGGATGGACAAAGCATGAAGAAATGGCACAATGAAAAGAAACAAAATTGATAAGAATCAGTGAAATTGAATGAATTCCAAAGAAGATTGAAGTGAAGCAACAAGTAAAAATTTATACCATATAAGCCATCGGATCATGATCAACCATTACTACGCGATCCATTTTACGTCCTAAGCGAGAAATATCCTAAAAATCATAGAACAAAGTGAAAAGAATCAATGAGATAAGAATAAATTAAAACAAGGATAGGCACAGTGTGCCTTACTTATAGTTTGCTCTTCTTTATTTCATTTTTTGCTTCCATTTCATTCTTTTTAGTCATTTCCATTTCCCTCCCAACCATTTCTTTCACTACTATAGCCAAAGCATAAAACAGATTATATAAAATACAGCAAAACCAATCCTTGTTGTAATTTCTCAACAAATAAAAATACAATTATCAAATTTAGTAGCAATACTTTAATAAAATGGCCATGCCTCCGTTTGCATTGATCACGATGAAGGCAACCACCGACAGGAACTCCCCATTTCATCATTGCATCTTGAGCTACCTACAAAAAGATAGAAAAACGTTTGAATAATGCAAAACTATCTCGTAGAAACATCTCTAAGAAATTCCCATCCATAACGAAAATAGACATCAACCAAAAGAAGTAATCATAAAACGACAGCAAAAGTAACCAATATAGTTCACAATAAAGTAAAAAGGTACAAAGCAGTATCCCAAAGATTAAAATGGATGTTACAATGAGAAAGACACAAAAAATGAAAAAGAAACAAACTGAAATAAAGAATTTAACAGAATGGATAGAATAACTGAGACGTGGAGAAAGGAAAATACACGATGAAATAGAAAAACTGCACAACAACGCCACCCTTTCATAGGGGGATCAAATCGAAGAAATCTATCCACTTTAAAAAACAGGTTTAAGAGGGAAAAACTGCACAAAATAACGTACTGGGAAACTATCATCAGACCAAACTACAATTTCATAATAATGAATTAATTCACGGAAGAAACGATCCGCACCAGGTCGCTTCACCACTCTCCATCCATTATGCCTCTGAAAAGCAAAAGTAACCATACAAGGCTATTCAACACATAAAATGAAATGTTGCAAAAAATAGGGCTGAAACAACAAGCAAAAACAGTATAACAAATTTTCCTATTCTGAACATAAAATAAAAAAATATATCAAATGTTAAACAAATGCAAGACCTATACAAAAATAATTACAGAGAAGATCCTACTCAGCATCCATTCTACCTATGCCTCATTCCCCCCTCTCAGGAATTCCTCCTCAAAAAGTGGATTGCTATAAAAAAAGAGACGAGAGAGACTACAAAAGGATGACAGATAGTCCAGAAATGCGAAGATTTTTACAAAAATACGCATCGTTGTTGCTACAGGAAGGCCTACTATAAAATCAACAATTGAAACCATAAGAAATGGCATATACGGATGATGAATTTCACATACAGTTAACAAATTTATTACAAAAACAGGATTATCAGAAGAAATGCGAAGTCTGTGTCTTTTTCTTTAATAATTTCACCTTTTCTCCACTCTCTGAAAAAATGCTCAAGTGGAATGCTTTTTCTTAGGATTTACACACAGCGCATCCTCTCTTCTGTTTAAAACTCTCTCTATAAAATTATAAGCCTTCAATTTTGTAGTGTTTGCAAAATTTTATCCGCTCTGCTCTGCTAAAAATGGCTCTCTTATTTATAAACAATTCAGGTTTATTGAAAGCATCTTCTTTACATCGTGTTCCAAATGGGCAATTGTTTTATCAAAATCTATGACTAATGTGGGAAGATAGTCTGGATAATTCAATTCTGCTGTATCTGGCAGGAGGGGTTCACTGGAAAGGGGAAAATGCTGCAAAACAAAAAATTTATGGAGTGTACGTACACAGTGTGTAGATAAATATAAAAAATGATTTAAAAGGCATTGGGAAACGAAAATGGATGCACACTCTTAAACGTGTGGTTGCTCCTCGAAAAAAGAAAGAGAGCTACGTCATTGAGAGTGGATACAAACACGCAAAAACAATTAATAAGCAGCATTTACATTAAAAAAATAAAAGACAAAATTACGATAAAAAATCTTCTGAAAACTGCGTCTATATCAGCAGCAAGGGTGCAGCACTTCCAAAAATTCAATAGAAAGGGCAAAGATTGCTATTTTTCTCCCTTATAAGTAAATTTTTACACGCAAGGAAATAGAGGATTGCGCTGTATGCACGGTCACGTACAGCGCAAAAGTATACTTTTTTATTGCTTTCCTTTAAAATTTTTTTTTTTTAAATTGCTTGGAATGCTTCCCTTGCCTATATATTTCTCAAAGCATTCTTCTTCGCTCCCCTGTTAGTTCCTTCATTCCATTTTCTCCCCATGAACAGAAGTGCACATACATTCACTATTCCAAAACATACTCTTGTATAAACACTTTAGAAAACAATAGAAGGATGTTTACAAAAAAGCCATGAAAATGGTATCAAATTAAGAAAAAAGATCAGAAAACACACAAAAGAGTACTCTATTACTATGCAGAGAGGGGAGTGCAAACCTCATCAAAGAAAGCACTAATATAATCCGTTGCTCTCATTTGTTTCTCTTCAAATATGTGAAGCAACTGTTTTCCAAAATCTGAATACACAAAGCAGCCTTTAAAACTGTCTAAAGGAGTAAATTAAATGATTGAGAGGATAATCGTAGAGGCAGAAAGAAATTTTGTGAAAGGGTTTCCGCTTAGAGAAGAAAAAGAGCAAATAGAGGCAATTAAACTAAGAGATATAAATGGATTATAGATCGAGATAAATTCATTGATAGGAATTGAAATAGATGAGAGTTACGAGAGTGTAGCAGTCGCTTATACTTCACTCTTTCCAAATTGCAGCAAAATCAAAAAATTACGAGGTAACCGCTTTCAAAATAAGACTAAAGGTGAATTATTCCCTGTTTACACCTTTCCAAAAATAGTAAAGAAACATATACGCAATTTAGAAGGGATTGAGCACTCTACAGATTAATCATCCTGGATAAAAAGCAAAGAAAGCAAACTTTAAAAAGCAGATATCCAACATCCACGCAATACTCTGGGGATAGGCAGTGTTGAAAACGGAAAACATGAGACAAATATTACGGCAATTTCCCAGCCATCGGTAGCAAAAAGTTATAAAGAAATTATTTCATCTAATGCTCTCTTTACTTTAGTTTTACATGCATAAATCATGCAGAGACAAATTTTCCACCTTTTCGGGAATAAAGATATTTTGTGCCTCTTTTGTAAAAACCTTTTTCCAACAAAATATTTAAGATGGAAACAGCAAAACTATTCCTATTTTGCTGCTCTTTCTGTCAATTGATACTCGTTCCGTACAATTTTCCATACAATCGATATTCCTACATGCTAATTCTATATGCCCTATCACTTAATGCCACAATAGCTCAAGTTGCCAGAAAGTCTACACCACCTTCATAAGCTTCAGCCCCAAACCAGAAAGCATCCCAACGGAAGCGGATTTTACTCCCATGTAACCCAAAAAACATACTGAAATGAAGCTTGCTATATAAAACAAATCTAACCTTGCATAGTTATTCCTTTTTCTAGGCAAACTGAGTAAACATATCCAATACCACTTATCCCTACAGCTAAAAAAAGAAGCGATTTTACAGGAAGATAGGAAAAGAGAGATACAGGTACAGGAGATGGAGGCAAGGAAGTGCGCCCTAGTGGAGGAGAAGAAAGAGCAGAATCATTTAGTTTCTCAGTAGGTAGCGGTGATGAAGTGGTTGAAAAAGAAGAAGAGGAAAAGCAGGTACGATAAAAAAAAGTGTTCCCGCGTTGAGTATACGAAGCAGTTTGCCCATAGTGAGGTTTCGCATGATCATGCAAACAAGCTTTTTGGAGAGAAGATGCGAGGGAGCAATTGGCTTGATGGCAAAACACTGAGCCCGTAGCTCCTCTTAAAGCAAATCTCCCGAAAGGCTGAAATGCACTGTGAAGTTTATGGATAGACATGGCAGCCATAGAGGTTGTTTCATGAAGAGGCTTTTGAAGAACCGGAGTAGTCTGAAACTCTGCCAAGAGGCGATTGCAGGAAATTTGGTAATCTAGAGAGAGTAACCACCGGGTCTAGTGCAACGGTACTTTGGCCATGGGCGCAGCAAACAGTTTCCACGCAAATAGAAGGAGAAGGAAAGCAAGCTACATACAACAATGCAAGAGAAAAAATGTTTTTCCACACGTAGCGATATCACGTGAGATGAAGCAAGGGACTAAAAAGGAAAGTTACGCTGAAGCGGAGGGGCATCGCGTATCTTGCCAGTTGTTAGTATACGATGATGAAAAAGAGAGCATTTAGAGAAGTTTAGGTGAAGAGAAAATTGTGCCACGCTCTTCTCTGTATATAGAAATTTTGCTTCACTGAAAAACTTAGTCAAGAGGGTAAATAAGATAGACCTCCGTGATTGAAACACACCAAATCGGTGCGATTGCAGCGTCCTTCATTTGCCTAGTGTTTTTTACAGTTGAGAGGAGTTTATCGGGGCACATCGTCTGCGTGTAGCGAACAGCTAAATGAAATGATTGCCGGTCTCGCAACGTTGAGCCGAATAGAGTGAGTGTTTTTTTATCGTAATCATTTTGCTGGCATCAATTCGCAGTGTTTTTTAATGCGAAGACAGCATGAAACATATCAGATTTCTGCTGCAAAATCTCCAATCTTCTTCAAAAGAACGACAAAAGTTAGCTCTGTTGAATTTATCTCAAAATTTTGCGCAGACAAGTTTTTATTGTGCAAATCTCTTGTCTATGCTGAGACACATTTTCAAATTAAAAACAAATTTGTTCATAATTTATCTTACGTTTTAACTAGTGGCTGTGATTACATCAATTTTAGCATGTATGTTACTCGAGAATAATATGTCAAATAACGTCTTGTTTACCAGGATATTTATCTTTCGCCTAAACTCAAAAACGCTGATACAGGTTATTACATGCCTCACTTGTGGAGTGCCACTAGCAGCTACATGATGCCTCACATCTTTCCTTCATACACATTACTGATTATTGCGTATAAAAAAAAGCTGTTTTGTAGCATGTTTAAAATAAATTTTAGCAATTCTCCTAATTTTCGGAAAATATTTTTGTAAAATTGTAATATTCTTTACTTTGTGTCAGCTCTTCTATGCCCTCTGATGTGCTGCTATTTCTCTATTTACGCTTTTTTTACTGAATACTTATTACTCTATGCAATCTCTTGCTTCCTCAACTGAATTACGATAATCTGCATATATTTGAAAAGTAATTTATTACCTTGTATAAGAATACTTTTGTCACCCTCTCGTTTTCAGAATATTTATTCTATTGCTTACTTTGGCTTATATTACTGAGCGTATTGTGCGAATGAGCATCATAAAAGTAGAATGAAATATTTTGTAAGGAAAAAATATATGGAAAAGCTTTCATCAATAGAAATGAAAACTTGACCTTAGCTGACGCGTTCTCGTAAAACATCTTCATTCATTCAACTAAGGGAGATAGATATCGCTGTCCCGGCAGATAATAAAGGGTGTAGCAGAAAGTGTGTGTTCGAGGGTAATAGCTTCTACATTCGAGAGTCTTGCTGAATGACGAGTGTCAGAAATGATATGGGGAATTCCGTAATCATTTCTCTATCTCTTCCTTATGAATACCTCGTTTACTTTTGTACTGCTTTCGTTTTTTGGATATCTCTTTTGCGATTTCTCTTCGCTATATTGCTCAGTTCAATTGTTGCGTCATTTCTTTTCTTTAAGCACCAAAGTTTTCTGTCATTGAAGCTTTTTTATTTTGTGTACCTCTCTTTCTCGAAATTAATCCCTTTGCACTTTATCAGAACCTTCCAGCACTACTGTGACAATGGAAAACACCACAAACCATGGTGCAGCATCGCCTTCTCCCTCTCCGCTTCCACGAAGCTTGGCCCGAAATACTTGCGTACGACACTTGCTATATGACATGAAAGTCCTTACTGCGTATAAAGCAGCAGCAGATTGGCAAGAAGATGCTGTAATGGAGAGAGCATTCAATAACTTCTCGTGGTCGGACCCTGACGTCTTATCTTCCCTCCCAGAGTACCTCAATGCTCCCGCGGAGACGAAAAAGCGTATTGATTATGCCTTTAATGCCCTATTCCCAACGCCTTCGGATCCTTGCGATACCAAAGTGACACTCATATCAACATGGATAAAAGCTCGACTATTCTCTTACGACAAGAATTTTCCTTTTGAATTTAATCCTTATCGTAGGGGATAGTTGAATTACGGGTGGTAACGGCCTCTTTAACCCCAAAAAAATGATGACAGCGTGATGATGCAGTGGCACCCATTAATTTTCCTTAATTCTAATTTCATCTTACTTTCCGTTTACCAATGAAGTCAGGCCGTGGCATAATTTTTCTTCACATACGTCTTGATGAAAATTCTTCCATCATTCGTTCGCTTCCGTAAATAATAACCCTTCAGGGAAATGTAAGTTTTAATTCTGTTTTTCTCCCTATTTAGAGAGTTTTTCTTTTTTAAAGAATGTAAAGCAGATCTCTTTGTTGCATTTTTTAGAATAGAGATTAGTTTTTTCCTCTGTGGAGCGAGTTTTTATTTTTAAAGACTACGTTATAAGACTGAGTTCATCCTATTTTCCTCTCGCTCTGCTTCTCTACGCGTCCTCTTACTATGGTGAGAATCTCTGCAATGTTGCCATACACAAAATGCAACTCTATATTATGCACAGTAAAATTCTCTTTGTTGAAGAAAATAATTTTTTTATAGCTTGCTCTACTACAACTCAGTTAAACAAAAAAGCGTGTCTGATAGAATTATCCTGCGTTTCTGCTATCTGGTGTAGAAAAAGTAAGGCAAGCTCATTGAATGCAATGGCAATTCTCGCATAAACAAAAGAATACTAAAAGTTTTCTACATTATTGCAGTCGTAATAAATAAAAACAATTTTGATATCATGAAGATTAAAAATGTCAACCCTTGAATCTACCTTCGCCCACTTACAGTTCTTGGAACTAATGTAACTAAATATATAATTTAAATTTCTTTCATTTATTTTGCCCAGTGTATTTGACAATACTTTTAAAAAAATACGCATCCATTCAATACAACTTCAACTGTTCTTCCACCCATGCACGATGGGAATTAGGGAATATTTAGAAGAATATGCATTCTTGCCGAATTCTCCGAAGAGTAAAAGTTGCTTTTACCGGGTGAATTAGCTTTTTTCATTTCAAAAAACCATCGTATATTTTTTGAATTAAAAAAAATGGATGATGCCAATCATCTACTTGGGCTAAAGAAATATTCTCTCAAATACAGATTACATTACCGAGAATCAAGATTTCCAAAGCATGTTTTGATGCGTGAGTAAACCGGCCATTTCAACGGTAAAACATCGCTGCGAATTCAATGCTGGTAGTTTAGACCAAGATTCTTAATTAAATCATAAGAATTACAACAGCTAAAAAGACTTCACTTTGATTTCTCCACTCTCGTCATTCTTCGCAACACAAATTTTGCTGTATGATTTCATTCTTTTTTTCCAGCGCACTTTGTGAGTCAGCAGGGTTTCTTTTCCTTCGGGGGAAAAGAAGGTGCTGGTTGAATTTCATACTTTTGCTACTTAGCTATATGCTAATAATTTGCTCTTGTTTCTTACACACACGAAAACAGGCACTCTTCCGCTGTATTACTTTTTTTTGGGGGGGTGTCTTCCCCTTATGTGAGATAGTGGGCGGAGTTTTATTTCTTGAAATGATTTCTTCTTACCAGCCAATCATAAAATAAGAATAATACTTCTATCTGTCAAAGGATTTCTTTCGCAAATCTATTCTATGCTTAGTTTCGTATATTCCAAGACTTTCTGTAATGCATCGTACTCACGGTTCCTTGCAATTTTCATTTTACTTCAGTGTATATACATTCAGCACAAATTTTCCGCCACGATTACTACCTTAAATTGAGACACAGAAATTTCATTCTAGACTTGTATTCTTGGCTGGCTATTTATTGTAACTTTTCAAAAAAGCATTAATCAGCTTAGGTACACAAGAAAATGAAAGGGTTTTATCTTTTTACTTGCTTGTCTTTTGTGAGGGTGCAATAATACAGCGCCGAAGAAACTTTTTACACTTTTTTTTTATCAGCAATAAAGAATTTGTTCCAAACAATTCTTCTTGCTATCCTCTTTGAAAACCCACATAGTAAATACGCTGGTGAGAAAAAACTTGGAGTTTTTCAAAACAAGTTAGACTAGAAGAAAGAACGAAACTTGAGAAAAAGAATACACAAAAAATAGTTAACAGTACGCGAACTGAAACAGGGCATGCGTAGAGAACATGACGTGCACACCAAGTTAAATATAAAAACGGTGAATATTCAGCAAAAAAACAATTAAATGAAGAGAAACAAAAAAAGGTACGATGCTGCTGCCGTGTTAAGTACGGGCATGAAGTACATAAATTATTTGAAAAGCACAGGCTACATGTAAAGCAAATTGGCAGCTTTTTCATCATAAAATTTATTAACGTGGTAAAACCTTAAAACCTAAAAGAGCAATGAAATTTGAAATCCGAATTTTTTATCCAAAAGAAAAAGCATGCAAATGCGCGTAAATTCGTCGGATCCATACAATGCATGCTTAAAAAATCGTTGAATTAACGTTATAAATGGAAGAGAGGATATAAAACCAAAAAATAGTATCGAATAAAACAGACTTAGACGTGAGATTAAAATCACAAAATAAAAACAGAATGTATCAAAACAGATTTCTTTCTTTAGCAGGAGATGCTTGTGCTTCCATAAATGCTGTTTAGCCTCTAGTTTTTCTTGAGGGTGAAAATGATGAATTTTCAGTGCGTTTGGCTGGGGTCTGAGAGCAGAAAACGATTGGCGACAGTGGCAGGAATGAAAAAAATAATACACGAGTAGAAAAATGCCAACAGAGAGAGGGGTATCAAGATCACCATTGAGAGAAAACCCAAAACAGATGAAATGAAGAAAAGAAACAAATGAAATGCAAACACAGCCTGTAGATAACACAGGAAAACATATAAAATAAAAATGCAAACTCTTTAAACGTACCGCAGGAACAGTGCCATCCGAGCCATGATTAAGGGCACGTTTTTCCAAATTTTTGAAAATTTCCAACCGTTCTCGAAATGATAAATTCGTAAGATCGTCATCATCCCACTTTGTGGTTTTGGGATTCTATCATTATTAAAAAGAATGAAACATAAAATAATTAGACGTTTCCTTTCTTACATTACAAATGGAAGAAACAGGTTTACTTTTTTCCTCATTGGAATAGCTATAGAATGGAAGAAGACATCTCAGTAAGAAAGCAATGAATAAAAAGGCACGCACTAGAGGCTTTCTTTGCTATAAAAATGGAATCAAAACTACTCGTTTGACGCATTCTTAACAAGATAGGTACATAGCACCGATTCAGAAAGTTTGAATGCATCGTTATGAATGAAAAGCAGAAACACCATTCACTTAAAAAGAAAATTTTTCTATCAACATGACGGAAAGAGCTTTTCAGAATGTATATTACTTTTCCTGTTCATAGCAAACCAAAACAACCCTCTCTTGGAATATTTTTCGATTCATGCATTCGTAGCCTCCTAGGATCAACTTCATGATCAAAAGCATGGATGTGAGAAATGAACGTATTCCTACGTACCTCATCTACAGATTTCATCATTTTAGGATCTTTATAGAACCTGGGAAGTATAAATAAAATGGGATACCATTTTTCTAAATATACAACCATTACTTTTTATGAAAGTGAGAAGGACATGAAGATAATACTATGAACACTGTAAGCTTTGAGAGACATAGTATACAATTTAAAATAATAAAAAAGAAATTAGAAAAGCCAGAGAAATGAGAAGAAAATGGAATTAGCAAAATAAAGAGCGGAAGAAGTAACGGTAAAAATGAACATGAAAAGGATAGGAAGAGAGAATATAAAAGTTGTAAATAAGATCAACCACACTGGAACTTATAAAAACAGGAAAAAAATTGCCTACTCAAAAGAGCACAGTAGGCGATAATTACGGAAGAGCGTTATAAATATAGATAGAAAAAAAAATTTCTACACAGGAGGAATCATCTTTTCTCATGATTTAAAATATGAAACAAACATTGAAATGGGGTATAAGACCTTACTTTTTCAATCTCACGTTCTGAATATCATTTCCAACTTCAAAATCATCAATTTGCATTAACCAGTTCAAGGATTGGTCTCTGAATTGAATTTTTGATACAATTGGGGACTCCCCTTCCTCATGAGAAGCATCTCCTTTTCGTTTGCTGGACAAAGTAGATGAAAATAAAATGTTCTTTTAAAAATAGAGAGAGATACGGATGCGTAGAAACAACACACGAGAAGCAAAATCTTCCTAAAAGTAGAACCCCCACGCATAAAAAGTAATCCTCGTAGGCAGTAAGAGAGAGGATTGCCATAGAAACCAAACTATCAATAGTCTCCGTAAACGTGTAGGAGAGGAATATAATAAAATCACAAAGAGTTTAAGATGAAAGGGAATATATGTAAAGCAAAAACAAAGAAACCATCAAAAAATCGTTAGATGACGCAAATGGATGAAAACCATGAAACAACGCATCGACTAGAAAAAAAATACAAGAGAAAAATAGGGATAAGCAAATAAGATTACTATTTCCTCTACTATCTTAATCGCATCGAGGGGGATGTCGTACACATAGACACCTCTTTATTACATGAATGTCTCTCTTTTTTTTCACATCTTTTCATTCCAAACATGCCAATGCACTCGGCGCGCCTCTCAAACACTGCCTACCAATCCAACGCAGAGAGAGTCTTCGTTTTGACAGAGGATGCACCATAATGCTGAAGGGTATACTTTGTAGTATCTGGATCATTACCAAAGGATGTATCTAAGGAGTCAATCGTAGCAGCAAGCGTCAGAGCATCCGTCATTAAGGAGGGCTCTCCTGAAGGGGAAAAATCAAGAAATGTTTGCAAAATGTCTCTTAAAAATTTATTTTCAAGGATATATATATGCCCTGCAATACGTCATGTTTTCAAGACGAGCAACAGGAGAAAAAAGTTCCCTCGTGGGGTTGATAATATGCCTCTTTTAAGATATTTTATATCTTCAACGTACATCTCTGCACCTATACTTCTTCATAACGTTTTATGTACTTCTTTATCATATCGTGGACTCCTTACAAAGTACTGCAAAAGTTGAAGAGACGAGTCTATTTCCATACACTGCATTTCTCTTATTCCCATAGTTGCTGCCAAAAACTTTTATTGCTTCTCTCCGCACTCTTAGGCAGTTCCATTTTTCACCCTCCTGAGGGATGTATTTTACCCAATTATCGCTTCTAAAATTTATTAAGATGCGTATAAACGTACCAGAGGAGATATCTGTAGAGATGTCTCCTTTTTCGGCATGATTTTCATGCACAGACGAACTGTCTTGGAGAATCTGCTGCATCTCCTGTGGCTCAGTAACGTCCACATTCTGCTCAGTTTCCGCCTCCTTCCCTTTTAAACCAGCCACAACTTTTTCATTCTCTAAAGAAACATTTGCTGTAAAAGAAATCGCTTTAGAAGGTACCTCCGTTGTTGAAGACAAATTATCCATTAAAGCCAAAGAAGGAGAATCAGAATAAAGAGGCATAGCTTCCAAAACTGGTGTATCCACAATGGGAGGCAGCATGTTTACTATGGGGGATGGAATGTTCATTGAAGGAGGAGAAGTATTTGCTATGGGAGAAAAAATATCCATGGTGGGAGAAAGAGAAAGTGTCGTGGGAATAGGAGTACTCACTGTGGGAGGTGGAAAATTCATTTTGAAAGGGTCAATATTCATTTTGGGAGGCGTATTCATTCTGGAGGGAGGACTATCTCTATTGGAGGGAGGATTCATTGTGGGAGGAGAAGTATTTGCTATGGGAGATGGAGTATCTATTGTGGGAGAAGAAGTATCCACTATGAGAGGTTGAGCATCCACTATAACAGGTGGAGTATCCACTATAAGAGATGGAGTATCCACTATAAGAGATGGAGTATCCACTATAAGAGGTGGAGTATCCACTATAAGAGGTTGAGCATCCACTATAAGAGGTTGAGCATCCACTATAACAGGTGGAGTATCCACTATAAGAGGTGGAGTATCCACTATAAGAGATGGAGTATCTTTTGACGGAGATGGAGTATCCACTATAAGAGGTGGAGTATCCACTATGGGAGAAGAATTATCCACTATGAGAGATGGAGTATCCACTATGAGAGATGGAGTATCCACTATAAGGGATGGAGTATCCACTATAAGAGGTGGAGTATCCACTATAAGAGATGGAGTATCTATTGACGGAGATGGAGTATCTACTATAAGAGATGGAGTATCCACTATAAGAGATGGAGTATCCACTATAAGAGGTGGAGTATCCACTATAGAAGACGTATCTATTGTGGGAGAAGAATTATCCACCATGAGAGGTGGAACATCCACTATAAGAGATGGAGTATCCACTATAAGAGATGGAGTATCCACTATAAGTGGTTGAGTATCCACTATAACAGGTTGAGTATCCACTATAAGAGATGGAGTATCCACTATAAGAGATGGAGTATCCACTATAAGTGGTTGAGCATCCACTATAAGAGGTTGAGTATCCACTATAAGAGGTGGAGTATCCACTATAAGAGATGGAGTATCCACTATAAGAGATGGAGTATCCACTATGAGAGGTTGAGTATCCACTATAACAGGTTGAGTATCCACTATAAGAGATGGAGTATCCACTATAAGAGATGGAGTATCCACTATAAGAGGTGGAGTATCCACTATAAGTGGTTGAGTATCCACTATAAGAGATGGAGTATCCACTATAAGTGGTTGAGCATCCACTATAAGAGGTTGAGTATCCACTATAACAGGTGGAGTATCCACTATAAGAGGTGGAGTATCCACTATAAGAGGTGGAGTATCCACTATAAGAGGTGGAGTATCTATTGTGGGAGAAGAATTATCCACTATAAGAGGTGGAGTATCCACTATAAGAGGTGGAGTATCCACTATAAGAGGTGGAGTATCCACTATAAGAGGTGGAGTATCTATTGTGGGAGAAGAATTATCCACTATAAGAGGTGGAGTATCCACTATAAGAGATGGAGTATCCACTATGAGAGATGGAGTATCCACTATAAGAGGTGGAGTATCTATTATGTAAGAAGTATCGCTTATGAGGGAAGAAGTATACATTGACGGAGATATCGTATCATCTATGGAAGAATTCACTATGGGAGATGAAACGACTAGTGTGTGAGATGTATCACTTAAGGAGAAAGGACTTATTATGGAAGGAGGAGGATTTACAATGGATGAAAAAAAATCAGCATGTGGAGGCAGACCTTCCAAAGATGAGAGTGCTTCGTTTTCTATTCTTGAATTCATGGGAGACTCTGCAACAGAGGCAATTATGGAAGGTTCCAAACCTTCATTAAAGAGAGCTAGAGAAGAAGCAATTGCTTCCGTAGACTCAGAGGATACAGCACCGTATGTGAAAGAGACATCAGAGATAGATGCAGAGGAATAGAGCTTACTAGAGTGACTGTCATCTTTAAAATCCGGATGCAATGGTTTCATCGAAAAATCACCTATCTCTTTGTATGGATTGTTTGCTTTTGCATGCGTCTCCAGCCATGACATCTGCATGCTATTCTTTTCCACAGGAATGATCTTTTCTACTATCATAGTATCGGCTATCTCCTCTAAAGCAACTTTTTCTTCTAAAAGTGAATCTTCATGCAAAGCTGTCGGTGAAGGCATGAGAGAGAGCAAAACAGAGGGAGGAAGAGGAATCACCGAAACAGAGGGAGAAATCGTAGTTTCCTCCGCAGATGAAAGGGCCCCTTCTTCCGGCACGTTTTCGGCAAAAAATGAAGACAGGGAGGGTTCTGCAGCATTCTCTAATAAAATTATGAAAAGAATTGTATACATTCCATAAATGTTTTCAAGAGAGATGTAGCCCCTCTTCGTTTGTGCAAAAAACACAAATATTTTCTATACATAAACCCAAAATGCAAACACTCAACTTAATTCACGGAAGCGAAGGTTCTTACCTTCCAAAGAGTGTAATGAAATATCCTTTGGACAATCGATGGATGGCCCAAGAGGAGAGGCATAAGAATCTGTGCAGCATAACGCATGCTCTGTTTCTATTTCACACGCATTTTTCAAGCATTTTAAAAACTGTTTGGAACACTAACTTGTAAAAATCACTTCATGACCCTGTTTTCATATACGACAAGCATATATTGAAACATATAACAAAAAAACTATATCCATTCCCACATTCGCATGGATTCTATCTAACTAGAAACACTCCACACAGGATATCCCTCGTAAACAAGCAGAAGTATCATAGCCCAGACGAGGAATCGAGCAAGGCCCCGACCCATCTTCTTGGTAGATTTTTGCTAGTAGTTTAAAGATACATTCCACTCACTCCATTCTTAGTTCTCACAAGAACCGTACATCCTTCAGCACTCTCCATCTAAGATGCATACCCTCGTTTACGATCTGAGCAGGGCATAAGGTGAGCAGCACAGACGGTAAAAGGAGGTCCTCAGAAATAGCGGGTGTTGTCGTGGCCGACATAAACTGAGAAGGATCGGCCATCGTATTTTCATCCATACCACTCGCCTCAGTCTTTATATGGACTGAGACCTGCCTTTGATTCTCTTCAAAGAGCCTCTGCCTCGGTTGGATTATTTCCGAGGGTATAAGAGTGGCAGTATCCATGTCTAAAGATGCGATAAACGTGGGGTCTGAGAGGGAAGGCGAGGATACATCGTCGCTTACTTGTGGCGGATCCAACACGATCTTCATCTTATCGGAAGAAGATGAAAGATGAGAAGTAGTCTGGGTTACAGATAAGGAAGCAGCCCTGTCTGGCCTTGAAGGCAAACACACGGCCATCGACACAGACGGATCCGTAGAGTGAGGCAATGAAGATATATTTTGTGTTTTTTCACTAGGCGAAGTAACGGGGTCTGTGAGGCGTTGAAGGTCAACAGTAGAATCAGTGTTGTCCGCCCCATTGGGTAGTATTTCTCTGCAAAAGAAAAACAATAAATTCACAGGAGGAATGTGATGAGGTTGTCGCTCTCTGGATTGAAAATGAATAATTGAAAATTTCCTAAGATTCAATTAAACTTGTACATTTGATGTTTCAGAGCCCCAAATCGAAGGGAAACGAGTAAACGCGTGAGAATTTGGGAGAATGTACACATATTTTAGGAAAAATGCTTCATGCAAATACCCATATAACTTTTGACAAAATGTGAGCGTTTCAAAAGAAAGAATTTACGGATATAGGATGCTTGAAGAAGGAGAGAATTTTGTGAATTGCAGGAATAAAATAAAATAATCATCACCCAAAAATAATACAGAGGCATTTGTTTTTTCTGAGAGATACCCTTGTGATTTTAATAGAGAAAGGGTCTAGAGCTAAAAATGATTTCAAAACCCCACAAAGAATCTCTTCAGAAAATGCTTCAGTAAATGTTTAGGATGATTTTCCAATCGGATATTAGCTATTCAATGGATTTTTGGCTTTTTGTTTTTCCCAACAAGCTTCACCTACACGTAGCTGCTAGGAGTGCGTACAGAAGATTCACATCTTATCTTAAATATTTTTATTGGCGTATGTTTTTCTTTTCTAACACCCCACAAAACCAAGTCAAATGGTTTACCTCGCCATAGATTTATCAAAAGAGGCATACAAAGAATCCAGACGAAGCACTTCAAAAGGAAGCTCAACTAAAGTAGAGAGAGGATCAATTTT
This sequence comes from Cardiosporidium cionae, assembly GCA_015476325.1. Lineage (NCBI taxonomy): Eukaryota > Apicomplexa > Aconoidasida > Nephromycida > Cardiosporidium > Cardiosporidium cionae. Next base: position 210,358 of record JADAQX010000001.1, read on the forward strand.
CTCAGAAATAGATGCACCTTCTTGATTTGTAGCAGTATTATCAGCATACACAGTTTCCCTGGCAAATGAAATGCATGAATATCATTTTTTTTTAAAATAGTTTTTAAATATATACTTCTCATGTAATTAGAGGAAAGCGAAAATAGAAAGGACAGAAAAAACGCGCACAGATCAAAAATAGCAAACAAATTCTCATCAATAAGTTGGGTGATCTACTTTTTTTCCAGTGCATTTGCTTTATCTAGTTAAAGAAAAAACGTTTGAAAAACAGTGAACTAGCGAAAATTTTACTGCTAATCGATAATTTAAAAAGCAACAAACATCCGTCTTCGCTTTTTCTTGTAACGGATAGTTATTTTTTTACAATGATGAAATTTGATGCGAGTACGCAAGAAATACAACCAAGCATGCAAGCAGTTTCTATGGTTTGCATTTACTCACCTCAAAAATATTTGATCTATAGGGGGTATAATAGGATTACTCATTCTGCAGAGCCTTCACAAAGGGCGGAAACACTCATATAATAAAAGTAAGTTTTGCCGATAAGATTTTGCGACATTTGCTTCCCTTATTGCGTCTCACATATAAAACAAATGATTTTCCCATTGCAAATTTTGTCAATAGAGATAATGAATGCTAGCTATTGCTCCATGTGTCTATGAAGTGTGTTATTCGAGATAACAATTCACATTCCTTTAAATAAAAACTCTGTTTGGCTGAACAAAATAAAAGAACATCTATGCCCATCTGATCATTCGCAATAAGATCGATATATAAAACCTCCTTATTCCTTCTAACAAGAACTCTGTTTAATTTACAGATATGCCTGGTAAGTGTAAAAAATAATAACATATACACGCACGAGCAGTGCCCCAAAGGGTATGCTTTTTTCAGGCTAGAAGCACAAATAAGAATAAGCAGTGACTTTTTCTCACGGCCTTTGTAAGTAAGTCAGCATAAAGGTAAGTTGGCGGAGAAGTATGACAGAAGGAAAACACTTGCACATCAAAGATAATCACAATCAGCAATGAAACTCGTTTACTTGTAGCAGGCAGATAATTCAGCAGAGGGATTTTTATTTTGTACTACGATAATCCACGTTCTTCTTTTTCCGCAGATGGGGTTCAAATTTTAATGAAAATGGATACCGAGAATGGAACAAAAAATGCAAGAGTGGCTGTAGCTTACAGATCATAGTGCAAACCAGTAGCCAAGACTAAACTCTACTATTTAACAGAAAAAGCTGGTACTGTAATTTTTATATTGAACGTAAAAGTGGTAACTCTTCTATACTTTTGAAAAATTGCACTTTACTGAATTTTCGTTTTAGTCTGTTATAGTTTCGTTGCGCTTTGTTATCTGCTCGTTGCGCTTTGTTGTAGGCTCGTTGCGCTTTGTTGTAGGCTCGTTGCGCTTTGTTGTAGGCTCGTTGCGCTTTGTTGTACTGTCATCGCGCTTATTGTCCTCTGCAGAAGAGTAATAAAAAGATTCCCAGTATAACCAAGAAAAATAAATAGCAATGAGGTAGTGAATTTAACGCTTCCTGCGGAACTAGATTAAAATATGATTTTTAGCTTACATGGGCAAAAATGACTTACTTAACATAAACGAAACAAACAAAACAAAACATTTCACATTCACTCAGCAGTATTCAAAATATTCTATTTGTACAATTAATGAAAAAGCTATTAAGAAAATGCATGACTATGTAAACTCATGTAACTGACCGTAACAGTGGGAATGATTTATTTCCTGCTCCTCTCTATTCCCAACGCCATGCAGAATAAACTTGTTTCTGATAGTACAGCGATTAAGGTGACAGTACAACTGTTTAGAATCTCCTAGTATGGAAATGCCCCATGCTCAATATTATTCTCCGACTAACTCAACGCTGCCGAACACAAAATACAACGCGGCTCGTTGCCTTACTCTCGATTGAATCCCAATTGTTATTCTTACAATTTAATGAAACTGGCTATTCTATTTTTGATTATAAATGCAATTACAGTGTTTTATAATTATCTTGCGAGTCTCATGACTCTCATACAACAGAATTTTATTTCAATTTAAGCGCAATAATCATTAAGATTCTTGCAATAAATGATTTGTTATTAAACAAAAAAATGAAAGGAGCAATTGCCTAACAAACCCATGCATATACACAAACTTTTTGTAGCATACAACACATAGTAGCGAAACAAAATTTTTTTTTAAAAACGATGAATTTGACTCATAAAGGTAGAGGTCATTAAAGCGTTACGCAAACCTCACACGTTTCACAATACTTAACGGCTGAATGTCAGGTTTTAAAGTCAAACAGTTTCATAGCATAGCATTCCTCTCTTTTAGCAACTTACTTTCACATTACATGCTAGAACAAGAGAATGTTGGAATATAACTTATTTTCCGCACACTGTTGATATGGGAAAAAACTGCATGTGGTGAAAATAACTTTTCAAAATATTCAACGTTTTCCAGCATCTTTTTCCCAAATATATATATTTTTGCTTGTAGATGTATTGACGAAAGAAATGTTGAAATACATTACTGGGGAATTTTTGATGGATTTTTATGCAATGCATTTATCCCAATTCTACAAATGCTTTTCAGTGCTATTAAAGTCATCACTATTTATCTGATAAAATAACATTTTTACTCCTGCGGGAGTAGATTTAGCTGAAATTTATGTTGTATTACGTCAAAAAAATCGTCAGTTAGAAAGCTCAATTTTTGCGAATATGTTGGAACTTTGCTACATTATTAGGCTATGAATTCTTCAAAACGAATATATTGTTAAACAAGCCGCTGCTAGAATTTTTGCATGCGTAGAGGAATGGGCAAAGAAGATTTTGCATGTGAGACCAAATGTTTAATAAAAGAGCTTCCTGATCGAGAGTTTCTATTTATGGGGTCTTCTCACCTAAACTATCTAAAGAAGAATATATCAACTTACATAATAAGCTCATTAAAAGAACCGATAACTCTACCGTCTAATTTAGGTAAATACTATTGTCCATCTTAATTAATACAAAGTACAAAATCTTAAATGAAAAAGTGTTACTCCAGAAGAACTTTCTCCCTCACTGTTATCGCTCCTCATCCGGAGTTAATTTTAGTTGCGCGTCGGTTGTATTTGCGTATACTCAATTACAATCCTACTCGCTTTGTCCCTAGTCTATTATTACTTCATGTATTCACTATTACGTCCTTTCCTCTTACATTATTTTACCCTTACTGTGTATTACACAAGCTTACAATTATCTCAATCGCACTAACAGTAAGTATCACAATCTGGTATTAAACTTATACGAAACTTAACTCACTACAATCATGATCATAATATAATTGTTACAACAATCGTTGGCCACAGGAATACGTATGTGCAATAGCACACACACGTTAAACTTATTTAAAGGAAAAAATTAATATGTTAATGAAGTAAGGTAAGATGGCGGGTTTTTCATTTGGATTATCCCTAGTATAAATGAAAATGACTTACTCTAGGCGAATTGGCAATTCTTCGCTGAGAGTTGGAACTGACGCTTCGGTACCTGATTTAGTATTTCAATTTATATTGTTACATATTATTGTGAATGTTGCATTCTTTCAGCTATTTTTTTTAATGATTAAAACAAATGCCTCGACGCTTGCGAGCTTGAGATACTCCGATTTGGGTTTTTCCTTTCCTTCAGTTGTGCTCCTTCTTGAGGAAATATTATTTAGGCGCAACATTACGCTGCATTCATTGCAAAGTTTTGTCTCCTAGGGCGCCCTAATCTATGCGTCTTACGCGGCAAACGCGGAGTTTTGAGAGCTCGGATATTTGCACACAAATTGCAACAGAATACAATTGTATCGACCGCGTACTTTTTTACCTTTTCGCAAATCCTTTTTTCTATTGGAACCTTCGTGGCTACCGTTGTGAAAAATGAAGGGACGTTCACTATGTTAGCAAGTTTTGACTTTGTTCTTCCTTCGTGAAAGTATATTCTCTTAACCTCCGTTTACTGCTGTGCTGTAACTTAACAACATAACTCGAACAGGAGTTCATATAGTATTTTAGCATTTGTTTTGTAGGTTTCTATACACCCCCGAACGGTAATTGTTTCTTCTTTTTTGTTTTTTCAGCGTTTGCTCCATTTCCTCGCTAACTTTACTAAGTTACATTTCTTGTGGCTTCAAAATGCGAACTGAGAAAAGATTCCTGTTTCTTTTTGGCAATATAGCCAAACTGATGGATATTAGTTCCTTTATTGATGCTTACTGGCTCTATTTGTAGTTGCATCATTCATCTTCATGCTCTGTCTGAAACGCGTGCAGCGCTTGGGATGTTTCTTTGCATTTGTGCAAATCAGCTTGGATAGTCAGATAGTCTAACTTCGTATAGTATAGAGAAAGTGTTTCCTTATCGCCCAATTGGATATAGAGAAATGTCTATCCTGTAAAATGAATGTTCTGTAGAACAGTTGACACTGTTAAGATAATATTTACCTGGCAAGTGCTGATTTCTTTTTTTTAATCATGAAAAAACTGTTTACAAGCCGTCTAGCTTTTGGTCATATTTTGGTGTCATGCTTAGAAAAACATTGTTGTATCGGTCTAAAGAGTTTGATCACCACTGTAATTTCTTTTTTGGATGTATTGAAAGGCTTTTCAAAACTCATTGTTTGCTAATTTGGTATGTTTCCAGAATAATTCGACTAGCATCCACTTGCATGTTTGATAATTACACGAAAGTACTTTAAAATTGATAATTCTAGAGTAAATTTTTTTTTGAAATTTTAGCTGTTTGATACGATAGTAATTGTTTCAGTAAGTTCATATAACATCGTCTAGTAGAGCACTTCTTTTATTTCGGAAAATAGGCATGCTACGAATGTGGTCATATACCGTGCGTTTACTTAGCATATGCCTATACATTCTATTGTGATGACTTGCTTTGTTTTAAGTCGGCGTGCACTCTTTTTATTTTCCTTAAGTATTCAATATTTGAGCATATATTTGGCTTTCCTTTTTTTATCGCTTGTGGCTTGATGTTTAATTTGGGTGGCATGTGTATATTTAAGTACGATTTTTAATGGTGAAAACGATGGCTGGAGATACATCAATGTGCCTGGTATCGGATCCAGAAACGCAACAAGCTCGCCAAGAATTGGCAACACGCGTACTGAAAAATATGGATACATTTGTTGATGAGATTTTGTTACAAATTCCTTTTGCTGCTCTCTATGTTGCGGATTTTCCCGGTAGAAGATGGAAGCGAGCAGATATTGAAGGCTCACTATATTGCGCTAAGCGAAGGAATTCCCCGAAATATCGCTTATTTATTCTCAACAAATTAAATCAAACGAATTTTGTAGAAGATATTTCTGAACGCCACGAAGTAGATATACATAAAAACTATGTGTTCATCTGGTCTCCTGTGGCGGCCTCTGTTTCAGAGAACGAGGATTATTCAGTAATCAGTACACATGATAAAAGTAACTCATTAGCCAATAATTCTTATGCTATATGGGCATACTATAAAGAGAAAAGTTTGGAATTATGTACACTGTTACAAAGCTTTATTACTGAATTGCGAGAAGAATCTAATGAAGAAATATACGCAGCTCATCAACAATTCAGTGAAATTGTCAAAGTGTTCAAAGCTGTTCAGCCATACGATTGCAGTGACGGCGTAGCATCGTCGACAGGTGAGCTATCATTAATTGTTACAATTTCAATCGAGAGAAGATTATGTTTTGTATATTTTTCGCTGTTCCCCTTTTCAGCATGGGGCATACTCTTAAGAGATGTTGTCTGTTCGGTGTTTTTTTACTTTGAAAATCGTTACAGTGTACTCCTTTTGGTTGTTCTTTCATTCTCAGAGCATCGAGAAACAGTTTCTGATGAGCACACTGTAATCGTTAGGTCAGCACCTGTCCATACTGCTGCTGACAACGCTCCTCCTTTGCCTTTCACAGTAAACCAAGGCCCCATGTTGGTCCCTCGTTCTCAGTCGGTTAATTCACGTTTTGCAGGGCAGGTATGTGTTCAATTATCAATTTCTTCATGCTTGAAATTAATGCTGATTAAGAGACTTTCTTGAAATTTTTTCCTGCATTTTAGGAGAGTTTTCGTTTAGAGATTCTTAATTTGAAACTGTTGCGCGGTTTATCAATAGTGGTAGAAATTTTTTTTGCGTTTTCCGGTAATTATTTTTTGAAAATTTTCCTGTATCTAAACTCTCCATAGAAGATTACTATAAACTTTTGTTTTATTGTAATTTCTAACCTTTTTTCTCAGGTTATTATGAAAATGCTTGGGGTTACTGAAAAGCGTGAAGTTCCCTCTTCATCTATCGTTCAATCTCTCTTAGAGAGAACTCCAACAAAGAGTAAGGAGCCTGTTCATGAACAGCCTAGACCAACCCCTCCAAACAACGCGTCTGCAGCACCAGCTGTTGCTGCTGGTATAGAGTCGAGATCGGGAGCTCAACCCAATAACTTTTTAGAAGGAATGGATAATTTGGCAGTCAGTCTAAAAGAGCCTATAATCAATAATGAATATTCCATGTTTGCACCTACTCGCGAGATGGATAGATTATTCGATAGCACCTCCCCCTTTATTAGTAATGAATCGAAGCATGTTAGTGTTGAGTCGTCATCTGCCGCCGCGGTTCATTCCAATTCAAATGCGCAATCGAAACTTAAGCCTAATTTATTGAAAATGTTGAAAGAGGTAGATGCTTAGAAAATATATATGATTCATGCATTTGCGTTAAATCGCAACTTAGTTTACAACCACTAAACTTTCCTTGAGAAATGTCTAGTCATTGTAACGCGTGTGTAATGGTAATTTGAATTTTTTTTTGTATGGCTGCGAATCGATTGTCCTCTTTGCTGTATATGTTATGGCAGAGTAATGTTAAATCGCATGACAATGGGCTTGATGCAGCTAGCACGGATAAGCGATCGAGTGCAGATTCTGAAATTAAAGATGATTTGGATTCACATCTAGTAGATCCTATGGAGCTTTTAATGAATAACAAAAAGTCACACAATCATGTTGGGAAAAAACAAGATGAAAACACCAATGATTCCGTTGTTCTAAGTGGTTTGTTATATAACTATTACTTTGTTTTTGTAAATTCGTTATTTTGGATCCGATTTTACAGCTACAGCAATTGTATTTCACTCAGAAGCGCATTGTTTTTTCTTTCCCTTTCTTAATCCTGTAAATGTTGATTAGCTTGTATCATTTTTTTGAATTGTTTTCAGAAAATTTGGTGGAATGCTTCTGCAATGCTATGGGCGATGTGTTTCAAACTAAAGAATTTAAGAACATGCTTTGGGATCGATTAAAATTAAGGTAGAGTAGAACAAGTTCACTGGAAATAAGAAGCGTGGACCCCACTATCACGAATCTCTACAGTGATCTTATTATATGAAGCAATCAGGATATAATATCGGTCGTAATAATCAAAAGAATTGAAAATATCTTTTGATGAGGTGAATACGGTCGCTATTCATTTTGTAAACGAGACTATATTATATTAGGTTTAGGATGATCCGTGTTACATTCATATTTTGTTTCTGTTTTGTAAACCTATGCAAAAATCACTACTATTTTTTCTTGCATGTTTTCCTAATACTTCGGAAGATATTGCTCTGAATTCTCGTATTCAGAATTTAGAAATGCCCTTCGTTTTAATGTAATACCTAAAATTGTATGAGGCCGGATGCAAATAATCACAAAACGTATAGATATTGCATAAGTAGGTGAGATGAAAGTGGCATTGAGCTACTGATTATATTTTTTGTTGTGAAAAATATTCCTTGTACTAGAATTTCTTTACATGCCGTAGTGCTTTAGATGTGCCTGCTAATTTAGTTGCCACTCTTGTTCCAACTATTTCACGTAGAACGTTGAAAAAGCAACACATTATCCCGTTTTACCTACAGCATGGGTAAATGGTTCAAATGCTGCATATTTTTGGAACATTGATGTATCTTTCACTCCACAAGTTGAATGAAGTTCCTGTTGCACAGTTAGCATGGAGAAAATTTCCAATTGATCTTTGAATACTTTCCCCATGAATGATACTTTACTGGGATTCGGGGAGATGTAAATTAAGTTTTGTTTCACGCAAGACAATCTGTGTATTATTTTCTGTTCGCCGTATGCTTTGATAGGAATGTATGCAACTCTTTTATGGGCGTTAAAAGTTCTAAAAGAGAAGCAGACAATTAACAAATACTATCATGTGAATCATTGTTTTAGCCTTAGTACCAATTCAATTTAATCTTTCTTTTAAAAAAAAAGTATATACGATCTTGTTTTTTAAAGTGTTGAGAATTATGTAAAGAGTGTAGTTGCTGATTTCTTAATTCTGCAGCGTCGCGCCCTTTTTAGACTAACTGCCCGGTTGTGACTTCTTTGCGGGGTTTTTGCTAGATTTTCTACTAGCTTTTATTTTTGAAACTTTTTTTGACTCTTTGCCCTTTATTTTGCGTGTTGGGATTCCCTTGACTCCGTAAATATCTGCGCGTGATTTTTGGCTTGTTTCTTTTTTTGTCGCTCCTCGACTTGCTGCTATCATGGGTGATTTGGGACCAATAGCTTTCTTTAGAACTGCTTCATAAGCTTCCTTTGCTTTTTCTGGAGTACTCTTTGCGATAATCGATTCGCGTGGGGCTTTGGCTTTTTTTACGTGTCGTTTTTCGATCGTTATAGTTGTAGGTTTCTCCCTGTGTGATTCTGTGAAATCAAAGAGAGAGTTGGGGATTGGCTTTCCGCTTTTTGTCTTCGCGTCAGCCAACAACGTAAATATTTCAGCTTCTTCGCAAACGCCATTAACTTTTATGATCGACAGTGACCTCATCTTTTCTAAAGCGGTAGCAGCGAATTCCAGCAAAGTCTGCAGCAAATTAAGGCGCGCATCCTAGCTTTATGGAATTCTACAAGCTAGAGTAGCTAGTAAGGTTTCAAATATGAAATGATTGTTCTTGCCTGTGCTGAAAAATTATTTCCTTGGAATTCCAATGTCGTAATACGTGGATTTGCCGACATTTTAGAAAGTAATTGAATGAATTCTTGCAAGTTATTTTCTTTCAGTTTGCACTCGTTTAGACTGCACAAACCATTTCAACAAGGAGGTATGAGTAACAGGGATTGCAGCATGCTACTCAAAAGTAAATTTGATACAACTGTGAGATAGATATTATTGCAAAGCAGCTTTCATTGCCGTCCGGAATATATTTTATTTTCACTAGGCTACGTGATTTAAGATACTGGATATAGAGTTCTACCCCCATAGCATGACAGGGAGTAATAAGAACTGAACCTTATATGTGTTCCACCGAAAGATGTTAAGAGCATACGTAAGAGTGCCGCTACAGAAACTCCATCACCAATTGGATTTCCATCCAGTATCAATTTGCTGTTAGTAGCGAAACAAGTTTGTTGTAGAAAGGTATTGAAAGAAATATAGATAAGTATTCAAAACTCAATGTAAACTACATAATTTTAGGTGTTTTTCCTATCAACATTATCATGTCTTGCTAGCTTGACCACAAAATCGTGTGACTGAAATAGTTATGTGATTGTTGTGCATCTTTTTCTAAAATTTACTTGCATTTCTTCAATCTTGACCAGAATTTTTGCAAATTTGCTATATTTACATCCCCTGTTATACTATTGTATGATATATCAAAATATTTTATTCGGAACTCTGAATGGGTAGTTTTAGAAGTTGCTATTGCAGATATCTCGTCATCGCCAATACCCATGCTGCAATATATTAACGCAGTAATGAGAGTGACTGTGCTAGGCTTAAAATGTTTAAGCTTGGAAATGATATATAGTGGATTTCATCCCCGATAATCACCTAACTCTAATGATTGTTTGGCAGGCGCAAACTAACACGTTTTGGAATAAAGCAATAATGGCAGCGAGGTTGCAACAATTTTCTCATTTTTGTGAAACAAAGAACATACTTGCACAAGTTTATGCTAGTAATGCGATCGTTTTTCTGCAGAATTGAGAGGCAATCCATAAGGTTACCAATATCCATGCGTGTTGATGAGAGATCCAGATCCTGATTGATCGAAAATAACATCGGTGCTGTGTGTATCAATTACACGTTGCAAGTGCTATTTTTGAGATGCTACTATTATGCTATTCTTTTTAACAATGCTACACAAAAAGGGACTAAAAGCCTTTTGTAAGGTTATGAACAGGTTTACCCATACCTCCAGTGACGTTTTTTCACAAAAGTCCATGAGCTTCTTATTGCAAGCCTTTTTCATTTGCATCGAGTAAGTGACGTGCACTTTTGCAGCTATACTGCATTGTTTACAAGCAAAACATTTCTGCGTTCACAAAAAGGCTGCCTGTGAATATATTTTCTCCTATTATATTGTTTTTTCAATTTATCAAATCAAGTAAACTAAAATTTGGATGCATATAGCAGAAAATAATTTGTCCGACATGCAACTTAAGGTGTTCTTCCATTCTATCGTCGCCTCGTCCAAGTATGATCGTACTTTGTAAATATAACCGGAGGATCCTGAAATATTAGCAGATATAAACCTTAGCGTGCCAGTTATGATAGAAAGCACTATTGCATTGGCGTTTTGAGACTTTCTGCCATAACTCACTGAGCACACTTAATTCACCTTGAATTTGCAGCCATAATTTCTCAAAACTATCCCCACAAGTCTTGAAATCTGTTATTTCAATTAGATGTGAAAGAGGAAGCATTTGAGATTCATGCTCGACAGGATTTAAATTAAAAAACTTTTTTTCAGCAAAAAAGTTTTTATTTCTGACAGGGTTTGGAAATATCAGCAAATTTGCTCCTCGAATTTCACAATAAACTTGAGTGGATTTTTTTTTGTTTTCGACTTGGTCAATTTGTTTATCCTTGCCGGCACGGTTTTCAGTTATGCTTTTAATTCCTTCCTGTAGTATTTTTTCGCATGACACTAAACTATAATAGTCCGGATAAACAAAATTCAAATTTGTTAGGTAACATCAGTGCTGGATAATATCAAAAACTGGTTAGCTCTTTGTAAAACGTAAAGCTTCGAAATACTTTGAAAGAGAACTAGAGTGCCTTTTCTCTTACCAACTCAAATGCAATCATTCGATCATTACGATTGATTGGCAATTCCATCACTGATTCAGTGGAGCAAGGAGAAGTAGAGTACAGTGCAACTAAGTTAGAATCAAGAGGATTAATTAAATCTGTGTTGATCTTCAATCTATCTTGAAAGGCCAGGAATTTATGGTGGACACTCTCGGAAATGTTATCTGGAATGTCGTTTTCCCCTTTTGAATAGGGAAGGTTGGGAGAAGGAATAAAAGTGACCGACAAAACATTTGATTAAAACTCTAGAACGGTGCTTTGTATATGCTTGCTTCCTTAGTGGTATATTCTTTATCAAATTCTACATTATTCTAAGACAGCTATCATTAGTAGTCCACTACAAAGTAGGGTTATAAGTTATTTAAGTACAAGTATTGAAGTATGAAGCGTGTGGACGTACCTAGTGACAACATCTCTAGGTTTGGAAAGTTTTTGCTGAAGCAGAAAGTTAGTGGCTCTGCACCTTGTGCTGAAATTTTGTTCTGCCTTAGTTCGATGCATTTCGTAAAAGTACTTTGAATTTGTGTCTTTCCACTCTCTTTACAAAAACTCGCAATACAAGAATCACCGAAGCCACAATTGTTGAGACTACGAAAGCAAGACAAAAAAATTTCCTTACAATGAAATTACCAGAAAAGGATTTTTAAAAAACTTAACGATTATAAAAATTGATGGAATCACCTCAAGTGCTGAATTTGCGTGAAAGTGGTGAGATGGTTCAAAAATATCCCAGAATTCCTTTCATCTTGCAATGCATTCCCGTCTAAAATAAGCTTCCTGCGTAGAAAAAAATGAGGTATGCACTTCTAGTAAGGCTTATCATTAATTTGTATGCAACAAACATTGAACAAAGACATAGTTTGTGCTATTTACTCCTTTTCAGAGATTTGTGTAGCTTTACGATAACAGCGGACCTCAACGCTGTGAAGTAAGCTTTTTGCATACCTTGTGTTCAACTTATTTACTAGTGCACGGACTGCAATAAACGAATCAGAAGTAATCCGATTGTTAGATAAGTCAATTTCGTCAATTTCGCGTGGAACAAGCAATCCTGCTATTGCTTCAACTTGTTCACCCGTGAGCTCACGGCTATGAATGTATATACATGAATTGGAAAAAAAATCTAGTTTTTCTGTTTATCAATTGCATTATAGACTGTATGCGTTAGTTCAATTGTAGAAACTTACTTTGAAAAATTATACTTTTTGAGATAGGGATGATCTTTTAACAGCAAATGTAGTTTTCTTTCCGTATCAGGATGAAAAGGGACATGTGATAAGTCTAACGTCTGTAAGATAGCGAACTGCGAAACTAAACTGCTTGATGCTTATTTTTACTATATTGCTGAGATTCTACTTTTTAAGCAGCTAAAAGAAGGGTAACTACAATTATTAGCAGCTTTACAAAAATTCAGTTTACTTACCACTGCAACTGGTGCTAAACAAAATTGAATAACTTTTCTTTTAGCCGGCACGTTCAGTGAATTACACGCCAGTATGTACTTCTGCATTGCAATTCTGCATATTCATAAACCCAAAATGCTTGTAAATAAATTGCCCGTTTAATGGATAAAAAATATGTTGTTGCTTAAAACTCGTAAAAATTGTCATAAAATTAACATATGCCATAAGTTCTACTATAGCAAGCAACACGAATAATTTATCTTCATTCAACCTTCCATTTATGGCAGAAAACCAATGGCCTGTCTCATCGTCTGTATCTCCACTGATAACCACTGTAAGAAATTTCTCTTTAAACAAAGAGGATTCTTCTAGTTCATTCGTAGGTGACGTATCACCTGATTGCTTTGGTACATTAGTTTGCTGACAATTTACATTTGCAGCTGTAAGCAATAGCATAGCTAACTTCTATAGATGAATCTTGACAAAAATATGCAGGCAACCATTTTAACAGAAAATATACGTTCTCATCTATTCTTAGTTTCGTTAAACAAATTCTTTGTTATGATCCCACTTTCAGGTTCACAATAATTCCGCACCTTTTATTCTTAGTGCATTGTATAACATTTTAGCTTTTGTTCTTATTTGAATTCGCTCTATTGTAGTGTTTTCATCAATTACTATCCCGACAAGGGGCCTGGAATGGATACTATAAGGAATTATTTTGGCCTTCTTCTGCAACAGTAATTATGTACACATATTCACAATAAATATAGTATTTTGACGATTTTTGTAAGCAAGGTAACTCTTGTGAAGCCAATAGAAGCAAGCCTAGCAGAAGTTAATGTAACTACAATGCAGTTAGGAAATGTTTACAAATAATGAAAAGTTAAGGGTTTATAGCTAGAGTAAGCAAAGCCTTATAATGTTAACTACGCCTAATCACATTTAGGGTGGAAGATCTAGTAACGCCTAGTAAGCAGATTCAATCGAAAATGAAGACTCAATTTTTCTAATAATTTTACATGAAAATGTAAATACCAAAAAATTAATAAATTATTTTAGCCTTTCAATACTTAACATGTTCTCCCTATACTCTCTACATTGAAGGTTGCAGTGCCATGATTTGCCCACAGATCTACACTATCGCTGTCACTCCAGCATTCGGTTACTTCTGTTTTGTGGATGCATCATTACATAATCTCCAAGTCACATCTATTTAGCAGTGTGGAATGGTAACGGTTTAATTCTCAACGCTCGACAATGAAATTACTCGCTTGCACGTTAATAAGCACTGAAATCTCAAATAGTTATCATTTTATTACGGCACGCGCATTTTTTAATAAAACCCGCTGCATTGACTGAAAAGCATCAAAGTAATGCCATTCCAACCTTTTGAAATGCTCCCAGTAAATCTGTAAACTTTGACACTTGTTGAAATTCATGAAGAAAAATGCAAGGACCTCGCACAACACCGCAATAAGTGCTACATAAATATTTCCTTGTAGTTTCGAGTTCCTGCCAGTTTAAATACAAGAGTGGCATATCAGCTTGGTTCTCCTCAGAATAAACTTATTACTGGGAAGATTTATCGAGATATTGCAATCGCTTGCTTACTGTATGCTCTTCTACCCGTAATGGGCTACATTTGTCAATACTTCGCTGTAGGAGCTCATTTTTATCAAGCGGGGGGGGGACATATGTTTCACATTCAACGGGACCTTGGGCAACTGCAATGAATTAAGTAAGCCACACATTTTCTCAATAGCTTTTTATAACCCTTGACACGATGTTGAAAAATTCATAGAAAGAAAAATGTGATATCTTCGGAGAAATGTAATCATTCTAGCTTCCAAATATCTAGGTGGTACCTTGCGAAATATGTTGCACCTCTACACTTTCGTAGCTTGCTGTGAAAATGCAACAGCGCAAAGAAAAATGAAAGTTTGGCTAAAATTAAGACAAGTTTTATATCCTTAGGAAGCTAATGCAAAGCTTTTATCGTATTGGGACTAACAGACAGAAATTGACGAAAAGGTATAGACTGATGATGATTCTTCTGAAGTAACTGACAACTGTAGGAAATATCCAAATAAGCAAACAAACATAGTAAGGGATTGCGTAAACAGTACTGTAAGTATACTAAATATTAGATTATTTTTATATACAATATTTTTATAGTTTTGAGGATAAGCCAACTGTTAGCAATATATTTAGGAAACATAAAATTTGTTGCATAAAAATTCTTTCCCACCTCTTCCTTCCTATCAGCTATTTCTCCAGCTGTAAGTGCTCCTATGGGCACCACTTGTAGACCACCTGCCTGTGCTGCTACCAATTTTTTGATCTTTTCCACTTTTTCTTGCTTTTCTTTTTCTTCAGTTGCCAGTTCTACTCCTGGTTCCAGTAGCGGCTTTCGCCGATGCTTTTTATGTAAAAAATCGTAGGCGTGACTATTTAAGAAATTTATTTTGTAGATTTAACAAATGTTTTATTATTTTCACTTTCGGCACGGAAGCAGTCCTCACTTGGTTGATGCACCATTTAAATGAAAATTGTAGCTGGTACTTTAATAGGAGACTTACTGGCTTGACTAAGCGCTTTGATTTTCCCATTTCTTCACATAGTTCATACTTAAGCCTTCTTAACTCCTCTTTATCTGCACGCTGATGTTTGAGTTCTTTATATTGTTCCAACAATTTTGTAGCATTATCGAAATCAATCTGAAAAATTGTGGAAACATCTTTCCATCAGTTAAGAAACTCTTAAATTGAATGAAAATTATGTTTGTTCAGACAAAGCTTCCGTAAATGCTTACCCTTAAAGTTGCACAGTAAATCACTATTGTAAATTGAAACAGGTTGTTGTAAACAATTGTGAACGAGTAGAACATAGTCACTACCTACCTCGGTAATTTGTTTTGTTTCATCGATTTTCTCTTCAATTTTTGGAACTCCTCCCTCAGGAGCCTTATATGTAATTTTATTTGCTAACTCAGCCAAAGTCTGCTGACGAACGGCTAGTAAAGTTTTCGATGCTTCTTCGATTTTAATTGAACGCCGCCTCTCCTCTCGAATTCGATTTTGTATTTCTGCCTCTTCATTAACTTTCCTCTTTTCTTCTTCTATTTCTTTTCGCTTAAAGCCATCTTCAACTTGTTCTGCATAATAATAATTGTACAGAAAAATTGCAACACATTTCTTTTCAATTTGTTTGTCTTTTTCATTTTTAGCTTAGTACAGTTCTATGTAGGAAATCTTACGTTGTAAGTGAAATATTGAAGTTCGATGAATAGCCTTCTCTTTTGGTTCATTTAGCTCTGCTTTCTCAATGTAATAGCCAGGTGACACCTTATCGGCAGGGTAATCCCATTTAGATAAGAGCCACTTTTGTAGGTCGTCTTCATCTGGTTCCCTGCCTTGAATCGGCTCTGAAATCAGGACCTGTTCACCCCTGGTTTTCTGCTTAATAAAGTTTTTGTAGGAAAAGAATATGCTGGTTATTACATATGTAGTTGGCGGGAGTAATGAGATTTTTGTCTGAGGTGAGAATTATTTTATGCATGCAGTAATAGCCGGTTGACGGCAATGTTTAATATTCCACACTATCAGAAAATCTTTAGTCATTCGTCATGCAAAAGTTATTACGCTGGTCATTCCTTTTGACAAAGAAAATTCATGATCTTGTAATACTTCATATCCCACTGCGCGCAATCGTTTAAAAAAGTGAGTATTATGGCAAGTAAAACATGGAGTAATATCATGTTTATAACAATTATAGCTGGTTTAATACGCAAAATAAAATGTCAGACAATTTATCCTTTCTCCAATCTTCCTCAGTTGTCCAGGCCGAATGTAGAATAGTTTGTCACTCCAAGTAGTTTGGCGGGGAATATCGGATGAGTCAACTAACTCGATTGTATCTAGTGCGCGTGTATCCATCTGGCTCTCCGCCATTCCGAGTATTTCCAGCCCACTCGGTGTGTTAATAGGATCATTGTTATAATAAGACAGCTTAGGTATTTCGGATATGGAACGTTGCAAAACAGACTGCTGCTGAGATAGTTCATCAGATGGTTTATTATATGCCGCGGTTCCTTCCCCGAAATGCCCTTTTTGTCTCTTTCTCAAGTATTCCTCGCCTTGCGCAGCGATGCTTTCGCGCTGAAATAATAAATCTTTGGGATCCGCATTCACATTTAATTCTTCGTACAAGCGAAGGTTGATACCGTCAGAATGAGAGGAATAGCTGTAATCCTTTTTGGGAACTGTAATGTTACCTATCAATTTTGCTGCCCTAGGGACTTTTATACACTTCTCTGGGACTAAGCGCCTTATATCAGCTAAAGTGCGATAACTCGCCAATTCAATAGGTACACTTGTATCTGCGGAAAAAGGGCAATTATATTGTCAGAAATAAAGAGTTTTGAGAACAAATGATGAGTTGTATGTGCATACACCACAAATTTACAAAGAGAATATATTTGGAATCGTATGCCTGTTAATCTGCAAATGCAAATATTAATGCATTACCGGATTCGAGAACCTTAGCAATAACGGCATGTTGAGATTGACTAAAAGCACTTGTTTGGTTATCAGGAATGGCATTGTTACCACTCTCAGCAATATCCAATTTGTTCCACAAAGAAGCACCCATTTTTTCCTCCTGATAATAATTACTTATTAGATATAAATCCTGTGGATGGAGACAACAGTATATGAAAAAGCATATTTCAAACCATTTCCAACTTTGTAAGCTGAGGTGACGAGAGTAAGCTTCGCTCCTGATATTTCTGGTCGATATTTAAATCACTAAAAGAAATAAAATATAAAATGGCAGAAGTTTGAAAGTAGTTGCAAGAATATATAGCATGCGACTGATTTAATCTTGTTTTACCGTGTCACATCCTGATTTAGCCGCAAACCTAGCAGAAATAGATTTGTATAAAGCTTAAACTTGATCAAGAAATGCCTTAGCTACAGAAAACATACATCCTCTGAATCAAAGATAGGACTGCACTGACTTAGCAATTTTACTAAAAATTAGAAAATGGTATATTTACAGGAAAAAAAACCTTTGCTTATGTACCTGGACTCAAAGCAGCTAGGACATAATTTTCCAGCGCAGCCGTATCGCCAATTGCGCTGTAATTTTCGTACACTGCTTTTTCCTGAAAATCCCTTATTTCCTCCGCTGTAATTCCATCAGCGTAGGCTGTAGAGCCATCAATTCTCTGTCGCGGCATAAGATTTAAAACGGGAAAGTAACTTTGTGGGAGAGCTGCATTGCAAAAGAGTGCAAATCATCAGTTTCGAACAAGAGCAACTGCTCTTCCAGCAAAAGACCAATTGATGCCCTCGTTATTTGCAGGCTAACATTCACCTTTTTATTGGTTTGGAATTATTAAGTTCAATATGCTTCAATACTTTGTAGCAGTGATTGTGCTTACCATTTTTTTCATCTGCGAAATATTTTTCTTCTGGTCTTGGAATGGCGTTAGATGCATGTGATTGTTTTGTTTTGTCCTGTTTGCCAATGTTTAATTGCCTCATTAGCCCTGTTAATGGCAATTTCTCTTCTTCAGATAAAGCAGTAAATTTTTCAGTTGTGTTCTCAACAGTTAGATACGGTAGCTGCATAAACGCAGTATCTCCTGTTTCTGCTATTATATCTGTAGTGGATGGCTGCAAAATGCGCTGAAAATTGAATAGTAGATCTCCCGGGACGTCACTCGGATTTAAAT
Source organism: Cardiosporidium cionae (assembly GCA_015476325.1). NCBI lineage: Eukaryota > Apicomplexa > Aconoidasida > Nephromycida > Cardiosporidium > Cardiosporidium cionae. The sequence goes on from JADAQX010000001.1 coordinate 228,632, forward strand.
TTTCAACAGCCCTGCAGTGGTCGAGTTTTAATGCCAGACACAAATTAGTTAATCTAAGTATGAGAAAATAATGTTAAAATACTGTTTCAATTTTTGCTAATGCAGTTAGCAAATATATTGCCGTTGATATCCATTTCAATTTTTAAAAAAGTTGAAAATAAGCAGAGAAAATAATGTAGTTCAGTAACGAGTATTGCCTAAAATAGCCAAGTGATAGAATGGAATTTCATATGATATTACGAAGTTGTGCCATAACGTTTCCTAAAAGACTAAATACAGAAAGGAAAATTTCTTTATTTCAAAGCTTGCGCATGAAATTTTTCACTTTTTTCTTATAGAAAATACCATCGATATGACGGGCTGTTCGGAATGTGAAGTCTTTTTTTGTTTGACTTGGTTTCTGATGAACTGGGAATAGATTTCTTTGCTTGTATCGCTGTAAGATGTGTACCTATGCAATTTAGACACAGTGTTTAATGTACTCATACAACCGTTTCTATTGATCCATTTTGCAAAGCATACTTTCAGAATGCTTTCTTTCTCAGCATATACAAATACCTAATAGCCTACTGCCACACAGGGAAATCACTCTTCTCGAAGACGTGATTTTCCAATAAAGCACAAAACAATATGCAAAGAAAGATATATGATGAAATTTCTTCTTGTGCGTTAATTGTAAGCCATCGATTTTTTTATACTTAAGCATGAATTACCTGGTGCAGTCATTTTTATCCGGCTTGGCTGAAATGCTGGTATGCGAAAGCGCGTGGTAGTATTTCCTTGTGTATTGTTGTCCTCTGTTTTTGAAATGGCAAAATAAAATACGTTGTATGAAAGAAAGCGATCAGAGTAGTTTAATCACATGTGTAGATTAATTTTACATTTTTGTTATGATCGAAATTGATACATGCATCACAAAATAATTGAAAAAAGCAGTTCCTATTTTTAAGAATCTCAGCCGACCCGCTTCGTTTCTGGTTGGTACTCCTTCACTGGACACTCCCATAGTTGCTGTTACGAAGAAAGTGCATACACGCAAAAAGTTCAAAAAATTGAGTGAGAACTTATCTTTTTTCCAGTAACTTAAAATTACGCTCGAAATTTGCGCTTTTCTAACATAAAACCTTACTATACTGCGACCCACCTCGAAAGTTTTCAAGCGCTTCCATACAGTTATGATAATTGTTCCTTTTCATTTTTGCGCATATGCCTGCTTTAGTATTTAGAGCAGAGTGCTTCACTTAAAAGATGGGTACCTCACCTAAATTTTTTCAAATTGCCTTTTAACATTCAACAAACTATTGACTGATATAGGAAGCACCCCGAATGGAAACTGAATACAAGCTGCACGATTGGCTTGAAAGGATAACACGTGCGAATGATTTAAGAAAGTAGCTTTATGGCAAGACCCTTCGTCATCAACGAATAATTGTTAATGGAATATGAGCGCGAAAATTTTTTCATTGGCAGTTGTTTATGCTAAAAGTATTATAAAGCAACGAATGGTTTTTATAAATTTTGTAACTAGACAATATCTTTTTTAATTAGTAGAAAAAAGTAAGTAGCTAAAATTGACGGGGAAAAATTTTGTGACAAGACAGCATTTTCCCCTGTCTAAATGTTACCGTGCTGCAAAGAAAAGGAGTGGATAGCAAATAGCTCCATTACTCTGGTCGAAAATATTCGCATTACAGCCACATAAACTAAACTTATAGCTTTATCGGGCTGCCTCTGCACTTTCTTAATACCCCCAGAGTAGCCACAATATAAGCTTTATCAAAATAGATATAATTATAATTTACATATTGATAGAAAACCCAGCAAGGGGGCAGCTGATGAATTCGAAATTCTAATCTAACCATTATAATACACCTAGAACGGTGTGATACTACCTCACAATATAATTGCGGTTGTCACTTCCTCTATTTCAGGAGTTTGCAAAAGCAATCATAGGCATGAATGTATTACATCTTTGAACAAAACTTTATGATTAACTAAAATATCATTTAGCATCTGATTTCTCGGGATGATTACGCAAATACTCCTTTTGCATGTCTTCATAGTAAGCGTTCGATTTTCTCATTTGAAGAGGTTGAGCAATAAACTTTTCAGGGAGCAAAGAGGCGGATGCATTTTCCTGATTGCTCGAACCTTCTATTTCCTTAACCCCAGTTTTAAAAATGGAAGGTGCGGAGACGTACAGGATCAATGTGATGGACATGACAAGTAACAGGAGTAATACATACCACCACATAGACTGCAAACAGAAAAAACAAAATCGAATTTGTTTCTCATGGGTTTCCTAATATATAACTTCAAGCTTGAGGATGCAATGTGAGAGTTGATAGCCATATAATGCTTCAGACGGATACAATGGTCTCTAAAAGTAGAACATTTCTATTGCTGTACCTGCCGTAAGCCAAGAAAACGAGTTTTACTATCCATGCTTCGCTGTCCGTTATTTCTTAGACGCTTAACTTTAGCCAAAAGTATAGGAGTGACCACGCTACAAACAAGTAGCCGAATGCACAAAATTACTTAGGGCAACCAATCTGCTTCATACAAACACCCAACAGTAAGTACATAACAATGCAAGAAAAAAGCGTACTTAATAACATTTAAATTTGTATCACAAGCTGCACAATAGTCACATCGATAGCTCTTCTACCTGAAAGGAAATGGACTTTAACGGTATACAATGCCAGCACTACGCATATACCGGACACTGACGATGAAAAATAGTGCAGACCAAACAAAGCAAACAATTCAGCTATTTTTGTGAGGATGGAGCCCTGGAAAGAGCAAGAAGAGCATCAATCGGCTTTTGAACTAGTCTTGAATATTGCCTCCTTTTCTACAAGTTAAAGAAGAGCCCCAAAAAATATGCGCCCCCGATATCCTATCAGATTAACGCATTTATGAAATTCCAAATCGCATTTGTAAAAAGTTTTTTGCGTAAGGCAAATCAATTTGCACCGTTAGACAGGTGATACGACTGGTTTGGCCGACGACGCTTGTAGCCACGTAGATTTTGATACTAAAAAATGTGCGGTAGGTATGTCTTTAAACAGTTGGTAAGTGTTTTGCAGAAGTTGTCGCTACAACTTGTAAAAGTAACGAAGTGGCCGGTTGAACAATTTTATTGCTGAGCTACTTGTTTTGGAAACAGGAGATTGACTACCACTGCAATGCATACAACTGCTGCGCATTTGATAGGCTAGATTCATTTCGGGCAACGTTAATCGCAACATTCTCGCGCTGCGCTCTCTTTCGTCTGGAAAGAATGGAGATAAAATTCCAACCGTATAAACTTATCAGCTGAACTCGCAACAATATTTCTAGATTACGTCTTTTCTTTTCATTGCTCTTGTCTGCTAGCTCTTTATCCTTAGATTGCCTTTAGGAAATCGAAAAGAAAGACGCACTGATTTTGGTTGGTAGCTACAGAAAGTTTTAGCGATGCCTCAGTGGTTCTTAATTTTCTTCGGTCTTGATTGTAGTAGCTGTTCCATTTACTTAGCTCTAGCCTTCTATAATGTCTGCGAATCCTGTGAGCAGAGCAAATAAAATCCATTTATGACTACTTTTTTGTCTTCTGAGAACAACCTTCGTTCACAACAGTTACTTTTGTTACTCTTTATATTGTTTCAGTGCTGCATTGAAGTACTGCAACTGTTTTCTCGGGTCGACTTCATTTCTTATTTTGAGGGAATCCATAATAGCCACCTTTTCTCTTGGCAACTACTATTGCAAGATCGTAGTTGTATCTGCAGTGTCCCGTCTCCATATTAACTACCGCCAGTATTTGCTGTGGATTTTATGTTATCATTTTCTTTTCTCGAGCTGTCGCTTTGTCATGCACTATCTGACACTGCTGTTGCCTTTTGTACGTGAGAGTACTTGTGAACTATAAATGGTTGAGAAATATCATTTGAATCTTGCCGCTATTTAGCATTCTACATACAAATATTATCTGATCTAGCGGAACTGTATGCCGATTCATCTTCTCAACCAGTTTTTCCGAAGAAAATCTATTTTCGATATTTCATCAAAATTACATTGGGCCTTTTCGAGTTTGTTGCACTGCTTTCCTTGAATAGTCGTGCTTTTTGGTTCTAGTTTCTCTTGAAGAAAAGATCGACTAAGCGTGAGCCCTCTGTAATATTTGGATTTTTTTTTGTGTAGGGCAATTAGAGTAAATCGGGTTTTTCATTAGCTGTTCGCTTTAAGGTTACAGACCGGAGGAAAATACAACATGACGCGTGGTAATCAGAGGGAAGTGGATCGCCTAAGAGCTGCTAAGCGCGCATCGAAAACAAGTGGTATGAGTACAGTAAAGGATCGCGAAAAGAACTTGACCGTCATTTGCAACATTTGTAAACAATCTTTCATGTGCACTGTTGATCGACTGACTCTGAATCAGCATGTGGAGTCAAAGCACCCAAAATTTGGATTTGAGAAGTGCTTCCCTCCGCAAGAATGATAATATCTGCACTTTTTTTGTTAAACTGATAGGCATGTGTATTGATGACGCAAATTCAAATTTGGCTCATTACTACCTTTGTTGTTGCTACTAAATTGCTGAGACATCTGAAGAATTTCCTTCTATTTCGTTATTAAAATTAGTATGTACTCTGAACCTACGTGAACGAATTCATAATTGTCCCTTGGCTGAACCGTACTCGTAACTCCTAAGATGAAAAAGACAACGCCGTGTTAGATTGATTCTTTTATAGCGTTTAGAATATTTTTTGCGGAATGCCATGTCTACAGAGGAGAATTGAGGTAATACAAGTTCTGGCATTTATGCGATACATGCTTGAGTATTGAATCTTTTTTATTGCCTTCTTGATTTGGGGGTCTTATCGTGATTATATTCTAAAGGTAGAACTTTATTTGTGCAATTATTTGTTTCCAATTGTCTATATTGAGCATACTCATGTGTAGCTGATTTGGGTAAACTTTGGTGAATTGTAAAAAATTTCTTATTAATTTTTGTGGTGAGCTTCTTCAATGATAAAAGGTCTTTTTATGCGTTACGAAAATGGTGTAACTGCTTAATCGTGCTAGACGAATTGTTCCTATATCTTTTAGTACCAATTTGTAAAATGGAATTTTCCGCTTGATTTACTTTTATTTAACTGCGCACAATGTCGGAGCAGAAATGAATATACTTGCAGCAAGTCACTGTATCCTAGAATGTGCCTGTATTGTGAATGGAATGTCGTGGAAAAGACAATTGCTGCCAAGTGTGCATTCCTAAGACTGAGCCTAGCTAGCGAGAGGGGTAAAAAAACTTATTCTTTTTAATGTAAACGAATGCTTGGTTTTTTTGAAGCTAGAAAACGTGACTGACCTTTTTGATTGTTCAATTGAGAAACATGAACACCACTGATAAATTTGATAATATTGAAATTTTCCCAACCGAAAAATGGAGTAGGTTGAAGTGGATATTGATTGGTTTTAATTTGCCGTAACAAAGTAGAAAAATATTGCCTCACTACTATGGTGAAATGTTATTTGCCTCGACTTTGCTTTGTCATTACAATGCTAATGTAAGAATTGCAGTCCAGTGAATGCCTAATTTATCAAAATGATCATAAAATGTAGGAGAGATTGAAAAAATGGCATTGTAAATAGTTTTGGTACGATTCGAAGAAATTGTAGAGTCACTTTTTCATTGGCATAGATCTGCTGTTAAATTAATGTAATCTCTCGTATTGGCAATTCATAATGTCATAGACATTCATACAAATTTTAAGTGATAGTAACTATGGATACTTTGATTACAACTTACAAAGTATTTGGTATCAGCCGAGTGAGTTGACCACTAATCATTTTCAGTCCATACACACAAGGTTGAACAAGGATGCAGCATTAGCTGGTCTTTTGAAAAATTATTCAGGGAGTCGTGTCAGTTATGTCAAATTTTATTAGTCGAATGACATTTCTATCAGATTCTCAGATAAATAGGAATTCTCCTGCTAGCGGAGATAGCGTATTTCTGTATTATGCTAGCATTAAAGTACTATTTAAAAGCGAAAAGCTTAATTTTTCACTATTTACTCTCCAGAAAATGACGGAAAACAACACACTTGTTCTCTGAAATTGATGTAATTTAGAAATTGTCATCAGTCTGCAATTTTTGTACTGAGAGCATTTCGAGTTATGCCCCACCTGCGTGATCCAAGAGCATTGTTACTTGAAACTACATTTCCGAGAAGATGCAAAAATATCTTGTGGCCGGTGTTTCAGAACGAGTTCTTCAACACTATATTTCTCTTCAATGTTGCACGCTGTAAATGTGGTTGGTATTTCGTATTATAGCGCAAGAAGACAAACAAACTTCGCTCGAATGCCGATATGGTAAAAGTTAACATGAGCATTGCTAAAATTCTCTCATGAAAGTTTTTGATTTCGTGTTTTTGCCGTGAATTACTTTAATTATTTAGCTCAAGCCACTCCAGCGTTCGTCCCTTTTATCACATATTTTGTGCGTGTCTGCATACAGTGAAAACCAACCCAAAAGCGCATTTCTGTGAAATATTTCTCTTCATCTCAACCGTTCTAGTTGCAGTCATCAATGGCTTCACATGCATCAGTTAAAGAGAAAACTTACCCTTCTCCCCGCTCTGCAAAAAAGGGAAGAGTGAATAATGTGCTCTTAGCTCTTTTTTCCTTTCGATTTGGCACGTTTTGGGGTGTTGCTTTTGTTGTGGCCTTCATAGGCATCCTCTCCCGCACATTAGTCGCTGTTAACAACATTGTAGACTTGCCGTACATGGATGAGGTTAGGATAAGTTCTATTAATAAACCTTTGCCCATGTGATACTTGTGTTTAAGTCTATCTATGGGCGTTTTTACTTGTTGATTTTTTTATATCTTACGAAAATATTTGGACGCATGCTGCAGCAATTCAACTTTGGGTAGGTGTTAATCAGAGGTAGCGGCAGCTTTCATTTCTATGCAAGTTGAATGTGAATACTGTCGGTGCTTTGAAAGATACTTTTGAGTGTCAAGGATTTTTTTTATTTCTTTGTTGAGAGCTGAATTCATAATTGAATGTAGTTGGATAGTGAAAATTTTTGTTAGATGATAGTACATTTTATGCATTTATACTCTTGTAAGCGAAATGATGTAGAAAAGCCTTTCTACATCATTGTGCACTACTAGCTTAGTTTCCTTTTACATTTGCAGTAGAAAGCATTTTAGTAACTACCGCAAGCTGGAAGAAAGAATTGAATGCTGTTTTCTATAAAATGCCATCATATATTTGATTTGTCAATCTGTGCATCTGTGAAAGGCTTGTGCATTATTCTACTCAAGTTATATGGTTATGATTGCAGTGAATTTTGCAATTGCTACCGTCTAAGGGAGTTTTCAATTTGTTTTTATCTATGTTTGATTGAACGTATTATAATTACAATTTATAGAGACTAATCTGTCGTTTTTTACTTTCTGAAACTAATCCTGAACCTACACTACCATATTTTTTTTTTTTTTTAAAAGGAATTTCATGTGAATCAAGCAAAAGAGTACGCCGCTGGACATTGGAATGCATGGGATCCACATCTGACCACTCTCCCTGGGATGTTTATCCTTTCTGTATTTTTTTTGAATGGATTACGCTTAGTAGATACATTTGTATGCAAACAAAATGTTGTTGCTGAAGCAATACAGAGTATTGAGTCTTGGAAAATTGTTAGCTCGTTATTTTCTCCTATTAGAAATACCCGGAACTTCATATGTTCAATTTCTCCTGCAGCTTCATTTTCTTTTCATTCATTGCAAGCTCTTCGTGCCACGAATGCTCTCTTTTTTGGCTCGATTTATTGTTTTGTTATATGGAACTTGATCCGGAGTATTCATCAAAATTCTTCGTTATCATTGCGTATTCTGCGATTTCTTCGCGTTAGTTTATGTCCACTTAGCTTTTTTTATTTTTTTTTGTATTATACGGACATTTTGGCTACGACTACCATTCTATTAATGTATCTGCTGCTCTTGCATGGGTACATCAAAACATCCGGATTTGTTTGCTTTGCAGCAATATGCATTAGACAGGTAGGACTTTTAAGCAAAGAGTTTACTGAATTCCTGTGGTAGGACAGTATTTGAGAATACGCATTCCAACAGTGATTTTTGTCTTTTTTGTGCTTGCTGTATTTGGACCTTGCTTTGGATAAATTAAAGCAAAATTTTGCTTATTAGCATGACTAGAGTTCGACTTTCATGATTCATTTTTAAGGTAAAACATACGATTGTTTTTATTATTTATATGATTCACGCCATCTAATTTGTAAGTTACTGATAATTTTGCTCGTTTTTTATTAAATTTTCGTTTTGATTTATTGGTACCCTTAGTTTTATCCCTTTCTATCCCGTCTTGTTGATTTTCCTGCTGAGTGAGAGGTATAGCTTTAACAGCATAGTTATCCTACTTAAAGCTTTCAAAATTCGCTTGCAATGCTAATAATATGCATTGTTATGATATTTTTGACAGACAAGTGTAGTTTGGGTCTTTGGTAGTATAATTCTTTCCCTTTGGTCACTGGATCCAGATCCTTCGTACAGAGTTATTTTACGCCTGTGCTTTTTTGTTCCTTTTTCAATACGATGCTGGGGAATGGAAAAGCTACTGCTGTGGAATCGTAGTGCTGATCAAGCCTGTAAAAATATTTCTTTGAATGAAGATTATTTATCTGGACTATTCTTGAAAGGACTACGCTTTGTGCTCGTGCAAATATGTGCTCTCCTTTGTTTTTTTTGTTTTTTTGTATACAATGATTATAATGTGGTCATTGGGCATCAATCATATCATCACCCTGCCACTCATTTTGCTCAGATATTATATTTATCGCTCTTACTTTGCTGCTTTTCCAGTATACATATATGGTGTTCTTTCGTGTCAAATGTGATATCTTTTCTCTTAAAATTAAGAATCTTGGGGAAGTATGAATCGGTTTGCTCTGGGTTAAACCGATTTAAACAATCATTTCCTAGTTTTACAATAGATTTTGTGGCATTGAAATCAAGTATGATCTTTGGCTGGTTTGTATATTTCGCATTGTTGTTTTTTTTATTTAGCATGGCTATTAAATATGGTACTATAGTGCACCCTTTCATTTTAGCTGATAATCGTCACTATACTTTCTACATATGGCGGAGAATTTTGAGTAGAAGGATAGTGCGCGAATTTCTTCTTCCTCTGTTTGTAGCGCTTTACTTTTCGATCTCTGACGTGAGTCAACACTTATATACACAAAATATTGGGGTGGGAGAATGCTTTTCAAGAGCTTCTGTGGATGTTGATGTTGAGAACATCCACAGAAAAAAGAGTCAACTTGAATTGCATCTTAAAGCTACGTCGAATAGAGTGGTTCTTATATGTGTGTTTTGGCTATGCTCTCTACTAGTGTTGGTGCCTGCTAGCCTGTTGGAATTTCGTTATTACATTCTTCCAGTAACATTGTATCTACTCTACCAAAAGTTAGATTACAAGACAAACGAAGAAGCAGCAGAGAAAAAGATTTGGCTGAAGTATATTTCCTGTAATCATCTTTACGAAGGGTTGCTTGTGTTAGTTTATGCAGTTCTTAACTTTTTTTTGCTATACATTTTTTTATACAAACCATTTTCCGATTCAAATGGAAACACTGCAAGATTCATGCTTTAATATGATTTTTTAACTTCTGTCTACTCTACTTCCATCAGATTTTTATGAATGTAAATGTAATTGATATGCCAGCATAGAATTAGTTTTTTATGGTCGGAATTTTATAACCTCATAGGTACTGTATCGTGTGCTTCTGGCAGAAATACATAAAAAAGTAGTGAGCCGCTGCCTGTACTCTTTTAAACTGGCCGCTTTGGCTTACTGCTAAGTGCAAAAGAAAAAGATATTTTAAAGCAAAAATTTCCGAAATGAATGTAATTGATTATGCTAGCATTGTACGCAGTCCGGGAACAGGATTCTTGTCTAAATAAAGGCATGCAAAGTTTTGTTCTCTCTAGTATTTTCGAGCAGGGCATAATGGTAATTTTAAACTGCACATGAAGGCCGCAGGAGTGTTTGATATTTTTATTTGTATGTAGTAACTATTATTACGTTCAATTAAAAGGATTACCATGCATTCAATTTTTTGAAAAGCCAAAGAAGCAACGCCTACGCAGAGCAATTTTGTCTTAAATCGTTGCAAAACCTGAGGTGGACCCTCACAGAAAATAATAATTTTATGTCGTTGTGCTATGAGGAATCAGAGTGGAGCTATAAGGAGATTGAGGGTGTGCTAGCATATTAACTTTTTTCAGTTTCAACTGCTCTCAAGCAATTGTTCCTGGTAGCTAGAACAACTAATTGTTCCCTAAAGTATATCTTGGCAAATCCAAGAACAAAATTTTGATTTTTTCGATGTAGCTTTTTCTAAATTTCCATAGAATCATGCAATTTTAGTATGAAATCTCGAATTTGACATTTACATCAAAACCGAACACTTTAAGGAAAGAGTATCTATGGTAAGTAATTTTCAGCGTAACAAAATACGGTGTTGCTAGGCATAACATCAATGTGGCAGCCTAACATGTGTTGGAATACTACGAAAGATTATTCACAGGGATATATAATGTTGTCAAATTTTTAGCAGGAAAAGCTTTAAATAGAATAGCGCTTTTCATCGCAAAAATTTATGAAGAAAAATAAACGGATTTCAACTCATGCAATTTTGAAATATTCTTTGGATAGCTTGGGGCATTTGAGTAAGTTAGTTCATGCTAACATTTTGACAGAGAGCAATAATTTATTATATATTATAAACAATGCCTTTATAGAACTGAAATAATGTCAATATGAACATGCATGCTTCACAATTATTAGTGTTCTTCATTAATTCTTCCCAGTTTTGTCCACACATTTCTCCGCGCGCACAATAAGGTTATGAATTATAGCAATAGACAAGAGAATGACGAAATTTTCATCATTTCTAGTACCTAGAATCAATTCATATACGCATAAAATAAAATTTTTATTCTGGCTGCGTCGCAGTTAGATGGAAGGCTGGCAAGAATACTACAAATCATGTTGTTATTGCAAATGAAAAGCGCTTCCTCGTTACTGTATGGTCTGATTCTCTTTGGCACATGTTGAGTGTTCGCGCAGCCCGCAGCTGTGAATCAAATGGCCAAGTAGGATAAGTACAATATATATACCTTTTGCTTTGCAGAGCATTATGTTGCATCAGGTATATTTTTATCATGCTTGTAGCATTTAAAGAGGCATCTTTTACTGCATCTGCTATTTGCACTGATCACTACTGTATGAAGAAGGTTGCGTAGTTTTCAAAGAGATTATTGCTGCTTATCGCTGCTACGGTTGCACCGACCCCTTACAGATTCCCCTTCAGATAAATGGCCGAAAAAATGATGGAGTCCTTCTTGGCCATCCTGCATCCGCTATTCGATGCATTAAATGATGCCGTGTTATCGCTCAATTCATTGGATATCGCAAAGGGCTACTATCAAAATGACCATGATAAAGTGGTGGGACTGTTAAAGAGCTTAGAAGCTAAAGCCGTACTAGTCTCTGAAATGAAAGAAATTAGCATGTGGCTTTTAACTGAGGAAGGCGAAATATACGCCAAGGAAGGTTCACCCGAATACAGAATATGGAAATTCATTGCTGATTCGAATCAGGTTACTCTTTTCGTTGCGAGGAGATAGTTTTTTTAGAAAAGTTGCATGCTAAAATTTTAAAATGCTGTATGATTAACTGATGGTTATCTCTGTTGGTTGAAATATTGATTTTCCGTTTTCACGTGGAGCTGCTGCTGTATTTTCGAAATCTTTTGCATCATAAAATGGAATAGAATGTTTTGTTCATTTTTCCTGTCTGGACAGCATGCTTTGGGGGCGGATATCAGAAATCATTTTGGAGCACTGGCTGATATAGGGATGAATAGAGCTTTGAAAAATTGTTGGCTTCGTTTCAATGGAGAAAATGGGCATTTAGAAAGTGAGGGAAATGATTTTGAAGACACCTGTCAAATGCATCTAGCGATTATACAGCGCAACTCTGAACAAATATGTAAAAATGAATTGAATATGGAAAGCAAATTTGAAATAAATGAAGCCATTTTACAGGTAGGATAGTGATTGAAAGTTTAGAATTGGAAGAATGTCACCGGATAGTTGGCTGCTTTGAAAACTATTTCGCTACTGACATAGATTTCATTTTCATTGCTCTGAGCATTAAGGGAAATTACGTGTATTAATCGTTGCTGCAAATGGATAAGTCAGTTACCAAAAAACGATGCCGTGAGCAAGTAACTTTTATTTTATACTTCACTTTCATTTGTCGCCTTTTAATAAATACATTGTTTCACTGGTTTCTCATGAATTGCAGGATTTGAAAAAGCGAAAATTATTGTACCATAAGAAAAAAAAATATTATCTTATTTCGAAAGGTCCTCATTTTTCCCTGAATTTGAAAAAAAAAGTTACTGATTTAACATCCGAAATGCTGATATCCGAATCCTGGCGCGATGCAGGTTAAAGAGACTGTGTATTAACCAGAAAATGATAGAGTGATGATAGAAGTGATTCTGGTGAATAGTATGGAACATTGAAGCAACTATCCCTAGCCCCCTCCAACGAATAATGTTTTTCCATTGAGTTTGAATCATACTTTAAGTGGACAAGGGTGTAGAGGGTGCATATAGTGTGAGTGGAAGGATTTTACTTCTTGAGGCGTTGAGAATAAGGACACTTTCCTGCATTCGAACCTCCATGACAGCTGTAAGATGTTTGAGGCCCTCATCTATGCAGTTGAAACTACTTAATATGTGATTCTAACACACTTATCTGTTTATGAAATCGATTTAGTGGCGCTGCTATCCTACTGCGTTGTAGTTTGAATGGAGCCAAGACTATCACTGTAGAATAAATATTTCTTGTGACATCTTAGAATAGAAACCTTCTTGTGAACAAACTATAATTTTTCCAGATTTCAAAGAGTATAATTTCTTTGCTTCGGGAAAACGACCCAATAAAGGTTCTATTCACCCCTTGATGAAAATAATGAATAAATTCAAGAAAATTTTGGGTTCTATGGGCTTTGAGGTAATAGGCTTAGAGTGTTCTTGCCTATGCGTAGCACTCAAATAAAAACGTTTTATCCAACCTTAAGTGAAAATGCTTGCATGTTATATCATTAGATTTTGTTGTAATTATAAAATTGTCATGCTTTTTTAGCTTGAAGGCGATGATATGTGTTGCAATGTCTTTTAAAACGATTGGAAAATGTTTCCTTATATTATCTCCAGGAGATGCAGACTGATCGTTGGGTTGAATCCTCTTTCTGGAATTTTGATTCATTATTTATGCCTCAGCAGCATCCTGCTCGTGACATTCAAGATACTTTTTTTTTGAAGGTCAAAACAATCGATAGTATTTATTTAGCGTATAAAAAGTAGGAATAGCATTAGGAGTTACAAAATATATACCTCGTTAATTATGTTTAAGAGTATGTAATTATTCCTGAATTCCAATTTCAATCCGGTTTTCTATTCTGCAAATGAGTCAGGATTTGTTTGTACTAACGTGCATTGTTTTTTGCAACTTCTTACGTCTATCTTTTTGCAGGAACCCAAATTTGCGAATATGGAGATGTATCCTCAAGAGTATATGAAACGTGTGTGTGAAATGCATGAGAAGGGAGGAGAAGGTTCTATTGGATGGCGATATAAGTGGTACGCCTGTTTGTAAAAATAGTTTTACAAACAAAAACTTTTCCAGAAAGAAGTAGTGTTTATACAATCTGTGCTCGTATTGACCTCTAAATGGATTGAACTCTCTGTTATTCTAGTGGTTTGGGGGTTGAAATTGCTATTTTTATTGCCAACTCTCGTTTTTGCAACGCGATTACTCTTCTTAATATGCCAAAATAAAAATGATTCTCTCAGGTCCTACGAAGAAACATCCAAAAATATTCTTAGGACGCACACAACCGCTGTCTCGGCTCGAATGTTGTATTCTCTTGCACAGGAATACAAGAAAGTTGGTTATTTGTTGACTCAAGTGCCCGTTGAATTTTGTGTTCTTTTATGCATTTCTTCATGCTTAAAATGAAATGAGTGATGACTGTGAAGAAATGTTGGAGTGTACAAGGGTAGAATTGGATTACTTATATCGGTTTCCTCTATTTATTTTCAGTCATACGAGGGTTTACTTTAGAGAGGTAGAGTTTATGTATCATCAAATTTTTTGAAGTTGATTTTTTTTGGTTATTTTTATTTTCAGACGGGAAGCTTTCCTCCAAAACGATTGTTTTCTATCGACCGAGTTTTCCGCAATGAAACATTAGATGCAACACACTTAGCAGAATTTCATCAGGTTTGAGGTTGCTTTATCTTCATGATCTCATTACTTCTTAGGCTCAAAGTAGAATACTGTATTGCAGGAGTGTTATTTTCCTCATTCTAGTTCAAGTCGCTGTTTGTTTGAATTTCTGTCTTTGCAAAAATTTGAGAGCATGGCTATTTGACAACTCTCTGAAATACATGGTTTTTGTGATAGTCTGTAGGACGTGTATTGTGATCAATTCGTTGTACTCTGTTGATTTTATGCAGGTCGAGGGACTAATCACAGACAAGGGAATGAGTATTGCTGATTTGATGGGTGTCCTCTCTACTTTCTATAAGCGAATAGGCATCACGGAATTAAAGTATAGGGTTGCATTTGTATATTTTACTTGTTTAATCTCACCCAGTTTTATCCTAGTGTTTACAACATATGCATGATAATAAAAACACCTCTCCTGTATATAGATTTAAGCCTGCCTACAATCCCTATACGGAGCCGTCTATGGAAATTTTTGGATTCCACCCGCTCCTCAAAAAGTAGGGAGTTTTTTTCTTTTGCAATGCTTGTATCCTTTTTGTTGTAGCTGCTTTTGATGTGTCGTTTGCTTGACTGTTTCTGTCTCATTTTGCAGATGGATAGAGGTAGGAAACAGTGGTGTTTTCCGTCCTGAGCTCCTCCTTCCCATGGGAATACCTGCAAACATCCAAGTTATTGCTTGGGGGCTCAGTCTTGAGCGCCCTACAATGATTCGTTATAATGTAAAAAATATTCGTGAATTGTTTGGTCCTAAAGCTGTGCTGCACCTATCCGCCATAACATAACACAGTAGTCGAATAATATTGTAATTAGCGTACTGGCAGTGGGTGAGAATCAAAACTACATCTGCTCTGCTTCTATATTTAGTAAACTTACATTTTTAGCTTTTGGTAAAGACCCTAACTACACAGATATTTCTTCTGTGCCATGTACGGCAATCCTAAGTTTTAGTGTCCTACCCATGCAAGCAGGAAGTATTTTCCTGCCTCTCAGCATTGTAATAGCATGCCAAGTTGTAGCTGGTATTTGAGAATTGGGTAAGTCTTAACACAGCAAAATGATTATATTTAAGCACAAACTGAAATTTTCGAACAAATGGCGTTTTTGTTCCGCGTCAATTTCAATGATGATAATCACAGTTCTCTCACAGTCATGTACGTTGATAACAGGAAAGCAGATTTCTCTCTGCATGCAATAATACCCTTAAGACACAATCGATTCTTAAAGTGGACGGTCAAATAAATTTGAAAAACTGTTCCGTGCAAACACCCTAACATATCCGCAATCGCAAGCATTGTGCAAACTGATACTTTTCATCATCTTTAAAATATAAAAAGCAATCATCTATTCCGTTGATACCCTCCAAATTCCCTATTATGATGCATGTTTGAAATTTTAGTATGGGATTCACGGTGTGCGTGGCGTGTGACGGTGCTGGACTTACTATTGGGAATTCCAATATTTCCAGAGAAAGCATGCATCTTCTAATTTCCTACCGGGTGTTTGTATACTCATACAACGCATTTATTTCCATTCTTAAAAATGCTGCAATTTCAATAATCGATCCTTTACAAAATTAATCAATATCATAGTCTGCTGTGAACTACCACTCTCGGGCGAATGTGCCTATGAATTGTGTTTGGAATCATTCATTCTTCTTAGCCTTTCCCATTGCAGCTAACATTCTTAAAAGGCCTCCAGATACAAACCATTTCGTATTGCTCCATAATAGAAATTACCTTATGACGCGGTTACAATATCAAAAAGCTTCTTACCACCATCTATTCCATTTAAGCAAATCCTTAGAATTAAAGAGGTAAATGCCCCTAGAGTATAACGCAGCAGCCGCTAATGCTTTCAAGTACAATTTTCTGCTTTTCTATTACGTAAAAGAAGCGCTTCAAAAAATTACATCAGATTTTCTACCGTTGGATACGTTTGCACACATTTTCTCCCCAAAAATACCGTTTTCATGTGTCATAACGCGACGCAGGGAATTTTTTCTATGCTATCAACATAAACAAGCGTTCGGCGTGATTCTATGGAAGGCATATGATATTAGTAACGTTCACACCAATGCCGAGCCTTCATGTGTTCAAGCAATAGTAAAGAAATGCGGCATAATATAAAGTAACGTTACAGATACGCTTTTGCTAAATTAAGTAAGATTGAATTTCCCTTCTAAGAAACGATCCTCTGGAAAAAAGGCAGCACAAACTACGCGTACATTATCAAATTTTCGCCCATTCATCATCATGCGAGCTTTGCGAGCTGCCGTTTCATCACTGAAAAGCAGGAATACCTAAAGCAATAAAGAGACATATCAGTATTTCTTTCATCTGCCGGTAGCTATGTATATAATGCAAGAAGGAAGAAACATTCAAAGACTCTTTTATACGCAAAACATAGTATCACCTAAAAAATTTTTTATCAAAAATTACCCAACGCAGACGTTTTGCGGTGTAATTTTTCCCATAGGATTCTCATGCCATCTTTAGCCAGCCCTCTTATCACACTCGTCTCTCTCATTCTTTACAATCCACAGTGTTATTATATACCACAAGCATCATGAATGACAAAAATGGAGGAATGCATCTACAGATACCTTTCCTACACCTTCTTGAAAAGAAAGATCGGGTAAAGGACGTGGAATACAAATTTGTTCTAAAGGCCCATATTTCGAAGCCTCACTCTTGATATCTTCCAAAATTTCGTTATACTCTGTATCGTCTAGCTGCAAAAAATATACCAGAGCTCTCTCCAAAATATGAGCAGAGACTTTAATCAAAAAAAACTATGCAGGGACTAGCATTGCGATCAAAGGCAAAGAGTAAAATAAGAGTCCAAACACCTACTAAATCGATGCATGGCTCTAAAAAAATGATATATCCGCTTCATAAAAGAAGATTTCACATCAGGCAATCACATTTTAAAATACCAAATCTTCTTGGAAAACCGTATTCAGGAGTTGGACAACTTTGGTTGGTTTTTCACCAATCTTTCGTGTTGCTTCAATCTGAAGGTATACACAAGAGAAACATCCCATAAAATAACACCCTCGAGGGTAAAGCCAATCTTCATTTCACTCGTCAAAAGTGAGGAAATCGCATTGTAGCATTCATTCTTGATCAAAATGAAACCCTTCTTTATAAGATTCAGATATAGTCAAAATGCTTCTCTCTACTATCTGTAAGTGTAAGCCTATGCGAAGAGGTATAGAAGCGCTCTAAAAATAAAAATAAAAACCAACTTTTAACCAAAATTTTTTCCTTCTATAGTAGACAGGCCACGTAGATGTAAAGAGATCCTCGTTGAAAGCAGATTTCAAAGCATACATCAAAGCCAAAAAATTACCTGGAGACCCACTAGGGCGTGATTAAGAATCCTATGGGTCATCGATGAAGGTAGGGAGGTTACTAGCACATCTCGTTTTTTCTCCTATACAAACAATAAAAGATTGAAAAATGTGTAAGAATAAATATCTTGGAACGTTTCCTTGGCTTGAGTCATGAGAAATACCCATGTTTTAACTCTACAAACTCAAAAGGAAGCATTCCATGCCACTTCAAGCCAAGAAACACCAGAAATCATTCAAGAAAAGCAGAATTTTTCAAAGAAAATTGTCTATATCTCAGTAACAAAGCATGTAGAAATAAATACACTATAGAGAACCAAACGAATTCGAATAGAGGCTAGCCACACGATCTGTATACACACTGTATCCTCTTAGAAGGCAAACAAAACTTACTCCAACAGGAGGACCATTGAAAGAAGCACGTTGAACAACCAAAACGTTTCCACCACAAAAAAATCCATTTAAAGCCTACAAAAGCAATGCGTGTGTAAGCATAGAAAAAATGGTACTGCAGATATAAAAAATGAAATCCACAGGCGTAGAAAGTGGAAAAAAAATTACAAGAGAATCGTAGTTAAAGTATATCTTCCTCACAAAACAAGAGTAGAAGAGACTAAGTAACCCCTTTAAGTATACATATACAAAGATCGTCCACTTCATTAAAATATAAAGCAAAGAATTTTCACTCTACCCTAACGCTAACCCCGCATCAAAATGGAGTTCTTACCAACAAAATTTCACTATTATACTATAGTTTAACGCTTTTCCCTTCTGCTCACACAACACTACGTAGAGTAGAAGCAAAAGGTGTGTCACTTCATCCAAAGATGAGGAAAACTTCTCTCTCATCAAAGGGGATAGAAAATTGCTCCCTCGAGAAGCAATCCATGGAAAAAAATGGGCATCCTCCAAATTCATCCCTTTCTTTCCTGTCAACTCTCATCAAAAGCATCCAAATCACCTATACCTGGATAGCTATGTCTGTATGGGCAGGATCTTCATATTCAAAAAATCCGTATCCTTTATTTTTTCCACTATTTAAATCTTTAATAAGATTTAAAACACGTAGGGTACCAAATTGTTCCAACATATCCTTCACCTGACAGAAAAATAAAAAATCCTTACTAAACTATAACCCCGCTAAAAATATATCTCTCATACGGATAGAAAGAAGCCATCTAAAACATAGTTGCAGAGCTTACGTTCCAAAAAAAAAAAGAAAAAGAGAGAGAGAGAGAGATAGGAATCATATTACGTACAAACGACGTTCAATATATCTTTCTCTCTCTCTCTCTCTTTTTTTTTGGGAGGTGTTCAGTCAATCGATTTTCATTCCATCTTCTGCCTACATTTAACGTACGAGTGGGCCGTCCAAACTCTCCAGAACAAAAGGAATGGAGACTCCCACAAAAATGTTAATTTATGGATTAAAAAACCATTCTTTGATAGGACGACACCTCTCAAAAACAATCACGATAAAAAATTATATATCCTCGTGTATATAACTACACTACAAGATTGCTTATGGATTCATCATTTCCTTTTACATACTCTCGATGAGTTTTTACTATTTGAGATACAAAAATGAAATATGAATATAAATATGTATCCGTAGTGCCACTTTACTTGATCATCCGTCATTTCATTGGGAATATTTTGAATGTAGATCTTTTGGTCGGTTCCTTCACCTCGGGGAGGGGCAGTGGCAGGCTTCGCTTCTCTACAAGAAAATAGAGTAAAAAGGATTGAAAAACTTTGAAAAAATTAGATTTCTAAGGATAGATTTCATGGCTATCCATAAAATATGGGATAGACATCTCCTACAAATTTCTAAAAATCCATTCTTTTTTCCTAATGATTAACTCTCCACACTCTCTCTTTTATACCCTCTGTTAGCTCCCACATAGAGCCCTCTCTTAAAATTTGAAAGAAATACACCCATCCATCCCTTTTTTAATATTTTCTTACTTTGAAGGTGTAGAATCAAAGCCAGGAATGACAGCAGCAAACGCAGGATCTCCACCTGGAGGAGGAATGTAATCATGCGGCCGGCCTACACGTAACGAATAGCCATTGAATGCAATGCCTGTAAAAACATTGAAAAGTAAAGATAAAAATGCCTAAATAGAGAGAGAAGGAAACTTCAAAAAACAAATGTAAATAGTATCATCCATACTCTTTCTTTTTTTTTTTTAATGAAACAAAACGTGAATCAAAAAAGAGAGAGAGAAATGCACATTTTCTTATATAGAAAGAGAAGAGGGAAACTCGCCTACACACGTTTCAAAATTTGCACAAACTTCTTATGTAAAGAGAGGTATAGAGTTTACCATCTAATTTGAGGCATAACCACGTCAATTGCAATGTTTTGAATTCCAGAAAACAAAAACGAGAATCGAGATTGAAAACTTCACATTTTTGTACAGGTACTTCATTTTCATTCAATCCATAATTAGAACCAGATCCAACAGTCACAGCGAGTAGAGCACCATTGAAAAAAGAAATAACATCGATTTGTGTAGAGCCTAATCAAAGCATATCCAAAAAGAACAGAGAAGGGAGAGTCAAATCAAGCATTTAAAAATAAAAGAAAAAGAATAAATCAATGTAAATGCTCTTGACAAAAAAAAAACAGAAAGGATAGCCTTGACAAAAAAAAAAAATTAAAAGAAGCATTCCTTGTAAATTTTTTTTCTGTAAAAGAAATGCAAAAAATAAAATAAAAATACAAAGAGAGACACTTCTGCCTACAACTATCAAAGTGAGGCAAAAAAAGATGAAAAGAAAGAGAGGTTCTTCTTATATATACATGTTTATCCATGAAAACAGATGATAAGTAAAAAAATGAAACTGTAAGTATTGTAGGAACTCTCCAAGCTTCACATGAAAAATCTATACATGAGTAAGAAATAGAGAGTGTGCAGTTTTATATATAAAAAGAAGAAAAGAAGAAGATAGAAATGGATTGAACATCCACACATAGAAGGAAAAGAAAGCACAGAAAAAGCACATATAAAGAAGAAGTTCAAAATCCTTAACCAAAACTATTAAATGTATACATTACCAGGTGGTAAATTTCCAATATACAAACGTCGTTGTTTCTTATCCGCTTCAATCTCAGCAGCAGTCAATAATTTGTTTTGTAAGGCTATAGGAGGAAAAACAGCAGAATTTACTGCCGTTTCATTCTTTCCAACAGACGGATCATCGACATTCGCTTCATCGCTCTGACCTTTAAAAACATAAAATATCAAAAAATTCTCCTTTTGAGATGTACAAATAGGAGGGAAAAGAATACACTTGTGCTTGTTGAGAAAAGAAAAAGTATAATTGTTTTCAATGAAAAAAAATTGAAACAGAGAATATTGAGACAAAAATTATAGCCTAAAGAAAAATACCACACAGAATGGGACACAAAATGAAACACACAAAGCCATGTACAAGAAGAGAAGAGAAGACAAGAAGAAGAGAAGACAAGAAGAAGAGAAGAGAAGAGGAGAGAAGAAGGAGAGAAGAGAAGACAAGAAGAAGAGAAGACAAGAAGAAGAAGAGAAGAGGAGAGAAGACAAGAAGAAGAAGAAGAGAAGACAAGAAGAAGAAGAAGAGAGAAGACAAGAAGAAGAAGAAGAAGAAGAAGAGAGAAGACAAGAAGAAGAAGAAGAGAAGACAAGAAGAAGAGAAGACAAGAAGAAGAGAGAAGACAAGAAGAAGAAGAGAAGAAGAGAGAAGACAAGAAGAAGAAGAAGAGAAGACAAGAAGAAGAAGAAGAGAGAAGACAAGAAGAAGAAGAAGAAGAAGAAGAGAGAAGACAAGAAGAAGAAGAAGAGAAGACAAGAAGAAGAGGAGAAGAAGAAGAAGAGAGAAGACAAGAAGAAGAAGAAGAAGAAGAAGAGAGAAGACAAGAAGAAGAAGAAGAAGAGAGAAGACAAGAAGAAGAGGAGAAGACAAGAAGAAGAAGAAGAAGAAGAAGAAGAGAGAAGACAAGAAGAAGAAGAAGAAGAGGAGAAGAAGAGAGAAGACAAGAAGAAGAAGAAGAGAAGACAAGAAGAAGAGGAGAAGAAGAGAGAAGACAAGAAGAAGGATTCAAAAAACCAAAATGGAGTCGCCTCTATGAATAGAGTGGGGGAGAGAGAGGCCACAGGTCAACTTTCGTAGCCGTCAACAACAGGCCTCCAAAGCTTGAGAGTGAAGATCTACAAAAACACGTTCTCTCTACAAGAAAATCACCTCCATCGGCTGATAAGTGTGGTGGTGGCACAGGAGGAGGAGGCGGAGCAGAAGAAAATCCACCTTCGTAAGGTTTGATTTGTAAATGGGAATGTGCATCATCAGGTAGGGTTTCTGGTAGAGAATCCCATTTGCTCACACGTTTTCGCTGTCCAGAAGGGGTAGAATTTTTAGAGAGTTCACTCTTTTCTCTGCATACAAACGTCAGTACGATATATATCACACCAGAAGCTATACGGAGAGACTCTCCTATTTCTATACCCCACACAGATTAATAGAAAAAGGAATGGCTAAAATGTAGAGTAGATACAGACGATACAAAGATTTTGGCAGCTGCTTTGAGGGACTATCCAAAAAATTGGATGAAGCAACGAGAAAGAGAGTGGGTCGAAGAAGCCTTCCTTTGTATATACTTTTGAGAAAAATATAAGAAGAGAGGGGCTTTCTTAAGTAAAAAATTTCAAGAAATAAATAGAAAAAGCAATGGAAATCGATGTACCCACTGTAGACATGGCTATATTCCAGAAAACATCTCCACAGAGTTGCATGGAGAAAAGATGAGCAAGAAAGATTATTTCCTTGCTACAGAACATCTCACATATATACTAAGAAATAGAATGGAGGGAGAGCAAAGGGGTGTCACAAGGTAGAGAGGCAATGACGGAGAGTAGCTCAAAGATTAAAACAGAAATCTATAGTTTGCAAGAATACCTTGTCAAAGAATGTTTTTTATGGGAAGCGAATTTTGCCGTTAAATCTCAAAAAAGCAAAATAGATACAAGTAAAACAGTAGAGAGAATATATAAAACAAACCTAGATTTCTCTCTTTCTTCGATTTCACAATCCTTCGATCGAGATCGATGAGATCGTTTACTATGACCACGAGAGGATTTCTCTCTTTGGCCATACAAATCACTCTCTCTCTCCCTGCTACGATGGCGGCCTTCATCTATTTTATGATCACTGGAAGGATATTTCTCTGGAGAACGATGTGAACGTGATCTGTATCAAAAAAAAAAAAAAAGAAGAGAAAATG